>JANTPZ010132990.1:0-74666 GCA_025593235.1 Vachellia pachyceras
CGCTAAATTAGCGAGGGAATTAGTTCCGTCGCTAATTCCCTCGCTAATTTAGCGACGGAATACTTTTCGTCGCTAATTCCGTCGCTAAATTATCCGTCGCTATTTCCGTCGCTAAATTTAGCGACCCTTTTATTAACGACGGATTTAGCGACGGACTTTTTCCGTCGCTAAATCTGCTTTTTCCGTCGCTAAATCTGTTTTTTCCGTCGTTAATTCCGTCGCTAAATCTGATTTTTCTAGTAGTGAATGAATGTCACATTCATTTAATCTCAGACACATCCCATATTCAATGAATCTAGACATTAAAGTTTTTGTTGGGCTGTTCTTGCATGCGGCCCCATAGGCTCACATGAAGTTAGCAGTGGGCTAAACTTAATAATGGCCCACAAGTATCAAGTGGCCTCTAGCAAGATATTGCAACTACCCAAGTCACATGAGGATCATTAATATGATGCAAACTTTCAGGTAATCATGTCACGTCACTTTTGTCACATGATATCTCAGTTAAAGATGAGGGATTGATAATGCTATTCTCCCATTCCTGATTATTACTTTCTCAATACTTAAGTAGTTTCATCTTAGAAATAAAAACACCTTTTGTTATAGTATAGCTATACATTTCTCAAACTGGTTCATTAATGGGCTCAGTAATATCTCTCTACTAACGCAAAGGATAAATCCAATCTTGATTATTCACATTCATCCACATAAAATCCCCTAAGCTCGATTATAGCCTTTATTATCACCCAGTTAAATGTGACTTTTGTCTAAATCAAAACTCTGCAATTCTCATGTAGGAATCTATGATGATCTTAGGTCAAAGGGCGTTGTGACATGATTACACATGAGATAAGCTTATGGTATAATCCATGTGGTTTTCTCATAGTGAGTAAGTCCAGTACCTTGTATTCTTACAAGTGCCTAAGACTTTGATATTTATTTCCATACATTATCAAAGTTATTTTAATCTTATTTCATCTTTGTTCCCACATAGACAACCGACTAGGGATATTTAAGACAATTTTCATAATTCGTCTATGGATGCAATTATCATAATAAACATGCAAAAGCTGTGATAATTAAATGGAAAAATAAATTAAAATAAACAATGTCTAAGGTACAATGATAGGCTCCTAGGGCATAATTTCCAACAATTGAAAACATCTAAGGGGATGGGTCAAAAGCCATATAAACATTTGTCATTAATAGTGGAAACCTAACTTACACTTGACCATTATATTAAGTCTTGAGTTCAATGGTGAAAGTACGCTATCAGAGTGATTGCAAGTACTTAACATTTTTTTATACATCCCAAAGTAGAAAAGTACTTGGTAACCATGAGATTAAAATGGGAAAGGTTGAGCACTAATTTAGCTATTAATAGACCTGTAAGCATTTATTTGCTGGATGTATCATGGTAGTTCTTTTGATGGAGCCTACCTATGGGAGAGTGAAGTGGGGCCACTTCTAAAAGTCAAAGGTTTTGACTCTGAAAGTTCTCATGAAAGGGATACGGACACAAGGCCATAAATGTGTTGTTTAAAGTGGCATACAATGACCTGCGATTTCATACGTAATTCAGCACACCTATTCACATGGGATAATTGGTTCAAAACTTAGTTTAGCACATTATTTTAGATGAGTGAAACTGTGTCTTGCTTAAGTAAATGTTCAAATCCTCGAGATACTTTTACTGACAACATGAGATTTTCAAAGTGATAAAAGTTTTGATCATTTTAAAATGGTGGGGGATTGTTAGAATATTTTTAAAATAAAAAATGTGATTTTTCAAAGGAAAAGATGTGATTTTTAAAGGTTGTCCTTGTAAAATAACGGTTTTTAAGGGTTTTGTTTTTATAAACTAATTAGTTTATTTGAAGGGTTGTACATGGGTTATAATTATAAAGTTATGTATCTCTACATACCATAAAGATTTAACTCTTCATAAAAAAGTTATTCTGGTTGTGATTTTTTTGAAGTGGCGTGATTGCGACTTTCGATTGAAAAGATATTTCTTTAAAATGTACCACTTTAAGACAGATTTCTCCATACCTATAAATACCCTCCCCATCTTACCATTTGGAGACGCAATTTTTACATACAATAAGATTAAACTCATCTTCTTTCTCATTGAGTGCACACATAGATAAAGTTAAATTATCACTTTGCAAAAAGCCTTTTTTGTCTTGACTTGAGTGTTAGAAGTGCAATTCATATTTAAGAGTGTCTATTGTATCATGCAAGAATTCATCGGTTAACCCAATTTATACTCTGTAAAATAGGAATAGGTGATAGCAAATTAAACTTAAAGAAAAGTGCTGCCAACACCTTGGAGACATCATGTACAACTTTCTGCTTCATCTTTTTATACTTCTCAGAGAACTTTTCCCAAAAAAGGGTAATATGTTTTATTTATTGAAACCCATGAATCATTATTTAAAATATTAAACAATATTTATAGTACAAAAACATAATTACATTTAATACAAAGATAATAACAATATAACATTATATTAACGTCCATTAAAATTACTTAATATATAAAAATAATTTCAAACAAGGATATTTAATATGTTTTTGAATAAATCTATCCCATTATGATTAATAAAATAAAGATGAATCTGTACTTCACAATTATTCTTGTTCATTGATATTTTATGTGCAAAATTTATTTAATTTTTTAAATAAACATTCTAGATTATAACATTTAATATTTTTGGGAATTTCTATATCTCGAATTATGTTTTATAACAAGTTAGATATTAACTACATATACAAATAGTTATTTTTTTTGGCCAATTACAAATAGTTATTTATTAACACAAGACTTCACCATCCAAGTTCATCTTCTATGTATCAGTTTATTTAAACTTATTTGAATGAATCTATAATTATTTTTTCATTTAATTATGTTTAAGAACTCATTATGACAACTTTATATAAATTTCTATACAAAGTATAGTAAATTATGGATATTAATGGATTTAATTCAATAATTTTGGTTAATATATACTTAAATTAAATTATTATCAGTTTTAATATTTTAAATATTTAGTTACTGTATTCTTTAAATTACTATTTATTAAAGGAGATAACTCTTTTAAATTTAGCGTCCTAGTTTATACCCATGATACGAGTTTGCCTAATATTTGTAGTTTGACAACTTGGTAGTTGGTAGTATCAAATCATTGTTAGCAGTAAATAATAAGGATTTTCGCTCTTAAAAACTTGGTTGATATTTCCAATTATTTGTATATTTTCTACTATCTTATTTTGAGTGTTTGCCACTTTAATTTAGAAAATTTAGGCTTCATTAGGCATATTTGTGCTTAAGGATACACTGGAAATTTTAGTGCTTAATTTCATATGTTAATGAATTTTAATTGAATGATTAAATCTATTTAAATTAAATAGGTAGAGATTTGAGATATATTGTGTAAAACTTATAAAACATTTTATACCTATTTAATTCATTATAATTTCATTTCGATATAAAAATCAACTATGGGACTAAAAGAAAGGAATGCTGCTAAAAAAATCTGCCAATATCATTTTTATTTACAATAAATATAAGATTTAGTGGGAAGGGAATCAAGACCCCTTAACTTTTTCTTATTATTTTAAAATATTCGTGGGGCTGAGTTGGTATAATATTTGGGTTAAAGACAATTTTTATCTCAGGAAGGTTTTTCTGGAGAGGCTGAAAGATTTTTTAAGAATGAAATTGTTCTAAAAGTTTCTAAAATAAAGAAGCAATTCAGTCCTCATCATTAAACATTATTGATTTTGACATATAGGTGGACTTCTATGCACACTTATCACATCCACCCCACCAAAAAAAAACTTTTGGGATTGTGTGCGTGTTTTTAAAATCCGCGGGATAAAAGAGTTTACGGAATTTAATAAGAATTTACGAATTTCAAGATATTTTTTTACGAATTTTGATATGTTTTTTTACGGATTTCAAAATACTTTTTATATTAGCTGTGTGTATCGTTGGGAGAAAGATTTTTCAAACATGCTCATATAATTTATGAAAAAAACTTTCAGTACATTATTTTATGAAGTGTTTTTTACGTAAATTTGATACCATGAAATTTTTTTATGACCGAGCTCTCAATTATCTTTTGGTTTATCAATCACTATAAATTCTGTATAGGATTATACCAAAAAATTATTTTAGATGATACACATGTGAAAAAAATATTTTAAGGTAAAACTAATTTTCCCTATGTTTATTTATTTTATGCGAGTGATGCATATGATTTGCACTCAAAATGCAAAATGATTTGATAGAAAAATTTTTATTTGATTGGATTAAAATGGTGGTAAAGTAGATAGGAAAAATTATATCAAATGACCATATGACCTAGTATAATTTTATATCTTTGATTATGATTATGAGTACATTATATTTGTTATTTTAGGTGTAAATATGTCTTTTGCATTTTTATTCACCTAATGACAATTGCCTTCCCACCATTTTTGAAGGGAAAAGATCTTCCCACGCATGAAAGAAAATGGCTTTCCGAAGGTATTTTTCATCTTTAAATAGTAACCAAACTACGAAACCAATGGAAAATCTTGGTTTTCCATTTTCAACTCTTGATTTTCCATAAATCAAACGGGCCCTAACTTGAGGTCAATCCTCTGAATAGTGGAACCGGAACGTGAAGCACATGGATGAGTTTTTTTTTAAAAAAAAATAATAAAAAGTGCCAGATGGAGATATCAGAATCTAGAAAATACAACGGTGGCGGACATGGAATCGGAGAAAGCGGTGATGATGACAGAGATCGACTTGCCGTTGACTATTCTCCACGGTGCTGTGATAGTAACCATGGACGACGATGGCCGAGTGTTTCGTGATGGTGCCATCGCCGTTGAAGGACACCAAATCAAAGCCATTGGTCAATCTTCTCAGATTCTTCATCAATTCTCTGCTTTCGCCTCCCAGATTACCGATTTCCACGGCCACATCTTGCTTCCTGGTCTATTCGATCCCTTCTTTCTTTTCCCTTTCCATGCTTCATCAACCATTATTTCATTATCCTTTTTTCTTGCTCCTTCAAGCGTAGTATAGATAGCTTTTTAAGCTAATGAGAAATGTAATGCTACAAATCCTTCGTAATACTTTGGGGAAAATATTATAAATTTAAAAGATAAAATAGATTGAGATATTATATTTATGACAAAAATCAATCCTTAACCAACTGTGGTGGTATCAATTAACTTGGTGAGTGTTGCAAGTGCCATGTGGGGTGGATTTGCTTGAAAGAATGCCCAATAAGGTCTTGGGTTTTTGCTCCAAGGACAGTAGTGTAGCGTGGAGACGGCGAGACGTGGGCTCTCTAGCAGTTAGTCCTTCGCTCAACAACCTACGCTGGTTACAGTGAGAATCGATATTGATTGGCCCTTTTTAAATTACACAAGAAGTAAATTCTAAAGAGTGAATTAGAGATTGAGCTAAACGAATAGTAACCACTCATACATTCTATGATTCTAAATCAATACTGATTGGTCATCTCGTCATTTGCTAATAGGATTCATTAACACGCACGTTCACACTTCTCAGCAACTAGCTAGAGGCATAGCTGATGATGTTGATTTGGTCACCTGGTTGCATGGTCGCATTTGGCCATACGAATCCAATATGACTGAAGAGGATTCCTACATCTCCACTTTGCTATGCGGGATCGAACTCATTCACTCCGGTGTAAGCTCAGCTTCAACATTTTGCCCTTTTTTGCTACTGGTTTTTGTTACTTCGTTGTGGTGCCAGATGGTCTTGTTAGTTAGTTCATGTATAATTGCTGTTACCCCAGATAACTAATTTAGATAGAAACCTCTTGATGCATGTAGTCGATGGGGGATACTTTGGGGAAAACGTCATAAATTTGGGATACAAAGTGGATTGGGATATTATATTTAGGACCAAACTAACCCTTGACTAGCTATTATAATAAGGAAGAAAGGCAGTGACATGTTAAATTCATTTGTGTGGTTTCTTCGTCAATTCAGGTTACATGCTTTGCTGAGGCTGGAGGACAATATGTTTCTGGGATGGCTAGAGCAGTGGAACTATTGGGCTTACGGGCATGTTTGACGCTGTCAACCATGGATGCTGGTGAGGGTTTGCCATCATCTTGGGCAGCTCGAACCACTGATGATTGTATTCAGGTACATCTCAGCGTGCCTCAGGATATCAATATTCTTGGGACCTAATAATGGGAGGAAAATTGGGGAAAGAGAATATATGAAGGAATGAGAGAGAAAGAGGGGGGGGAGCAACACACTACTCCATCTCAATCATAATATGATTAATACGATGACCGGATGACGTATCAGACATGAAGCTACGGCCAACAAAGTAATGGCTATGTTCATTAACTAACTGACCTACCCATTTTCTATTTATTATGATTGTATAACAGTAATTTGGGAGACATTCCTTAAAATCCTTTATATTCTACTTTAATTTTAAAACTCTTAGCCCTGCTTGGAGACAGGTAAGGTGGGTCAGCAAACTAAAATGTTTTCAGCATTTATTATTGTTAAGTGTATCACTGGTTATTCTGTTCTGCAGTCTCAGAAGGATAATTACGATAAGCACAATAATACAGCTGATGGGCGCATCAGAGTGTGGTTTGGAATAAGGCAAATTATGAATTCTACCGAACGCTTGCTTCTTGAGACAAGAGATGCAGCAAGAGACCTAAAAACAGGGATACACATGGTAGTGATCTCCCTCTCTCATGTTCAACTTTTTAATTTTGTTGCATGTTGAGGTTGCTTTACCATCAAAATGACTTAAGCCAGTTTTGGCTGGACCTACCTCATCTTCATATACTTTCAATTCAATATCCAACCAACCAACCAACCAACCAACGTGGGACTCTGTAATCTATTCTGATATCTCTCTCTCTCTCCTCACACACACACACACACACACACACACACACTGTGTGCATGTGGTATTATGTTCAATTTTTGTTATATCTATAGTTAATGGAGTGCTTTTGTTGGTAGTTATTTGGAGAAAGAGTGACTTGTAAGAATACAATTTGGTAGTTTTCATCTAACATGCCAGCTAATGTGTAATATAATGTTGAATTAAAACTTGACTTTTAGCATGTTGCAGAGATACCATATGAGAATCAGCTAGTCATGGATGTTCACAAAGTAAACCATGGAACTGTTACATACCTGGAGAAGATAGGTTTTTTGCAAAACAATCTGTTATCAGCTCATACTGTCTGGGTTGATGATAGTGAGGTGAATTCTTGTCATTGTGCTTATTCTACTATTTGATCCTACAAGATTCATTTCACTTGTGAAGCTTTTTATGGTAATCTATATTCATATGTGCATAAACTGTAGATCTTAAGTGCCATAGAAGTTTTTAGGAAATAATTATTTAACCTTTATAGAGTTTGGTGAGCCTTCAAACAATGATAAGGCTGTTGTCATGTGACCTGGAGGTCACATGTTCAAATCCTGGAAACAACTTTCCCGCTTCTGGGTTAAGGCTGCGCACGTCTCTCTTCCCCGGGAGTCATGTGAGAATTGGCCGCCCTTTAATTTTTAAACCTTTCTGAAAGCTGGTCCTTTTTTCATTGTGTCAGTTTTTTCTTGTCTAAATTTGGTTATGCAGTTTTTATGATTGACTACAGTTTACTTCAAATCCTATTTGCTTGCAACGTGTTCTTTTCCTTGAATTTGCAGTTTTCTGTTGAGTGTGTGGTAATTTCCTTTAGCTTTTAAAGTAATTAGTCGAAGTTTAATATTATTTAAGACAGATGAGCATGCATTTATTGAGCTGTGTGCTTATGTCAGTGAAGTAAATTCTAGAACTTATCTTAACCAATTAACTAGGCAAATAATTTGGGAAATGAATAGGCAAAACAACAAATATAGTTGTGTACATGCATACACACCAGCAGATAAATTGTCCTTTCCCTTGGAATATTTGAAAATTCCTTCTAAATTCTGCCTCCAGTCCTTAACATAAAATCTAGTTTATAGTGCAATTTGTATTACAAACTAGATCTTATATTTAGAACCGAACTAAGTAACAATTATTTATCTTGCAGCTGATGACTCATAATATTAAGATTTTCAGATATCTTTTCTCTCAAGGGCAGGGGTAAAAGTGTCTCACTGTCCTGCTGCTGCAATGCACATGCTTGGATTTGCGCCTGTAAAGGAGATGCTTGATGCTGGCATTTGTGTCTCCTTGGGAACCGATGGGGCACCCTCGAACAATCGGATGAGCATTGGTTCATTTTAACTGCTAACCTTATAGTTCTTTGCCTTTTCTGTGATTATGCTATGATCTCTAGATCACTAGGGTGGCTCTTTTATGCATGTCTACTTTTCTCATAATAGTTTTATATTATAATACCTTCGGTCTTTAGTATAACAGCTAGATAACTGATTTGGATGTTAAAGAAATTAATTAAGTTATTTTTAACCAATGTATGTTGATTTTCCTAAAATAGCCTCTTGAATCTTGTGCACTAAAACCACCCTCGATAAAAACCCCCTTAATATGTGTGATCAATTGGGATTGTTTGGGAAACTATTATAAATTTGAAAGACAAAGTGGATTGTGATCTTTCACTTAGGGTTGAAGTGAACCGGCACCTTGTATAATTTTTATATTTAGATCTAGAGGTAGTAGTTTTTGACTTTTTTCTGGATTAATGAAAGTATTTGCATGCTTTCGTGCTTGCTGAAATAGTGCCAGCTGCATATATTATTTAGAAAAATTGGATGTTACGCTCTCACAAAAACGCTTGCCATATTTTAATGACTTCAAATGTTTATGAATTTATGTCTTTATATAGTTGATGAGATCTACGTAGCCTCTCTAATTAACAAAGGACGGGAAGTTTATAAAAAGGGAACTACAGATCCAACGGCATTGCCTGCTGAAACTGTTCTAAGAATGGTTACAATCAATGGTGCAAAGTCAATATTATGGGACAATGAATTAGGGTCACTTGAAGTTGGTAAGAAGGTTGGTGTTGGTTCAAATTGTTTGAATATCTCTTTTTACTTTAATCATCTCTGTTTTGGTTTTCCCATTTTCCCCTAGGATTTAAGTTAAAAACTAAAGGGAAAATTAATCTTTTGGTCTCTACATCATTACTCGGTGCAATTTAGTACCTACACTTTGACTATGTGCAACTTAATCCCTATAATTTTAATTCAGTTGGTATTCAGTCCCTAAATTTTTAACCATTTTATAATGTAGTGTTTTCGGTTCCTAAACAAATTTTTGTTGTTAGTGTACAGCAGTCCCTAAACAAATTTTTGTTACTTCATGGTGCGTCAAGCATGATTGGCAATAGAACAAAACAAACCAAAAAAAAGACTCATTTCTTCATCAGGAATTAGGGTGGTGCATTTGTCTAGGAAGTTCTATAGTAAAGAATGAAGATAAAATAAGAGGACCATTAAGAAAATTATGTGGTCATAACCTGGAAGTTTATCTAAATTCACAGAGCAGAGAGACCTGTAGTGTAAATGCTTAAGCATTCAATTTGGTATATGCTGGACCAATTTTCTCTCTCTTCAGCATTCTCTGTTTTAGGTTTTTGCTGGCTGCTGGGCTGATAGTGTTTGTGTTTTGTTACTATTTGGCAGGCTGACATTGTAGTAATCAATCCTTCATCATGGACTATGGTTCCTGTTCATGACTGGTATGAACCTATTCCTCATTAAAATCTTTACTTAGATTGCTCGATTATTTGAAACTGGATAAGATAACAGTGTACAAAAACAACCAAAGAAAGAATGTGGAGTTCTTGTTGTCTAGAAATGCCGGTTCATGAATCTTTGTCTTGTACATGCTTTATCAGATACTTGATAAATGCTTGAATTCAATAATGATGTTGTTGAGGTTTGAGACAAAAACTGAGGGGTTAAAGTATACGTTTTGTTTTTGAAAATTTACATAAAGTTTTATGTTTAGTCTCTTAAATGTAAAAGTTTATTTTTAAGGTCTCTTGACCTTGATTTCGTTAATTTTATTTAATGAAAATGATGATTCAGAAAATTTAAACGTGAATTGATTTACAATTAAATGCTGATAAATCATGTTTTAATTTTTAAATAAAATACTATTATGTTGAAGAATTAAAATTTAAGCATATTTTGCTAGCATTTTGTTACAGAATAGTCGTTTAAACATGTTGAGTCGGTATTTTCCATTAAGTAAAACCAATTGCGTTAAAATTAAAAGATTAAAAGTACACTTTTAACTTTAAGAGGTTAAATTGAGACTTAGTGTAAATTTAAATAACTAAACATCTACTTTAGTAAAAGTTGAAGGTAATATAAACTTGGTCCTCTTAATTTTATAAAGGTTAAAATATATGTTTTGCCCTTTACATTATATGAAGTTTTAGTTTAGTTCATTATGTTTAAGAAGTGTACTAACCTTAACACGATTAGTTTTATTTAAAGAAAAGTGTTGATTCAATAAATTTAAACAGTAATTTTGTTACTAAATGCTAACAAAACATGCTTAAATTTTAAAAATATAAAATGATTATACAAAGGAATTAAAATTTAAGCATAATTTGTTAGCAATCATGATTTAAATTTGTCGAGTTAGTATTTTTCATTAACTAAAACTAACAATATTAAAGTTAAAGTATTAAAAGTACACTTTTTAAAATTAAGAGGCTGAATTGAAATTTAATATGAATTGCAAAGTATGGGTGTTAAAAGCATCTAGAGTTAAGGGATGTCATCTTAAGCGGGGTGTTAAAAGTATGGATTAGTTAAAGTGATTAGTGTTAATCACTTAGTTAATGACCCAACAGTCTATATAAAGAGTCATAATATTAGTTTGAGTATGAGATTGTGTAATAATAATCACTATAAGAGGGGGATGATAACTTGAATGTCACATCTTAACAGTTTCTAAAATGGGGTTAGTTCATCACCCTCAAGAGAGTGTAAATTAGTATTGTACCCAAATAGTTTATAATAATATATAGAATTTCTTCTTCCATTCTTACTTTCACTAATGCTTACAATTTATTTTATCTTAATAGCAGTTTTTGTTGGCCACATTGTAAGATTACTAGCAGTTTTAGTTGATTAATGTTTCATCAATTGTGAAACCAAAACGCAGCGTATCGAACATCGTATATTGCATGAGAACAGAGAATGTGGTTGCTGTCATGTGCAACGGCGTATGGATAATGAAGGACAGGAAAATCCAAACTGTAGATGAGGTATCCATTTTATTTTGTCTTGATTAAACTGCATGAATAGGTGTTGATACTGGCAATTGGCAAGAAAGATAAATTATAGAAAAACAAAAGAAAATGAAGATTAACCTTAGACAAAATAAGTACGAGGTCAGACGAAGAAGATGAAGTAGTACAAAAAAAAGAATATATCAGAGAATATGTTAAAAAGGGTAACACATTAATTAACTAGAGAAGTGATTAAGTGCATATAATGTTAAGGGAAGTCTTATTGAAATAACTGAAGCTCTCTTGATTGAAAGATAAATATGATGTATCTAAAAAATCTAATAGGATATGCATATTACTTATGTAATTTTAAGCAAAAAATTGAAAACTTTGTGGGGCCATGGCTTGTGCAAATCCTCCTCTCTGCCATTGGCCTCTTATTGTCTGTTTGGTATGAAGGGAGGAGAGAGAAATAAAGCAGAAGGAAAAAAATTTTAGTTGCATTTAAAAACGATATAGAAATGGAGTTAAATTTTTAATTTAAAGTGGTGGACACACTTAACAAAAATAATTAAGGGTGTACGGCACATAAAAATAAAATGCTATATCCACCTGGAAAAAGACTTCAAAGTGCTATATCATAAAGTATTTTATGATGCTTGCTACACTCGAAAAAATACCTCATGGTATTGGATACATAAAATACTTTAAAGTATTGGATGTACTACAAAATACTGGATAGACTTAAAAACACAGATAAGGTGCTAGATAAACATGAACCTTTCTATGTAAAGCACTCTTTTTAATTACCTCCTTTGATACATGACAGTAATCAATAAAAATAGTTTTAAAAAATATTATAAATTTAGAAGATAAAGTATATTAATTTTTATATTTAAAATCAAAATAAAATCTTCGATTTAGAACCAAAGTAAGCATTGAGATCGTTGGACCAAAACTTGAGCCAGGAAGAAAGTAAGAAACAAAATTCTTCTATTCTTCCATGGAAATACCATTCTTTGATCCATATCACACTCCATTTCAATTGTGGTGTTGACGGTGTTAATATTATTAAAGAGATGAGTAAAAGCTTTCTCCATTTTCATTGTGACTATGAGTTTGGTTTCCTTTTGGCCCTTACAGGAAGAAGTTATTTCCAAGGCGAAAGAGGCTTCTGTTGAACTGCTAAAAAGGGCAGGTATAACATTACAGCCGAGAATGAACTTCATTTGATGTCTGAGAATTGTCTCCCACTTAATGTTTTTTATGAGACTAAGTAGATGATGATGATGATGATGATGGTTAATAAAACTGCAATGGTGTTATGTTCTTAGCCGATTTTCATGAAATTATCCTAATTCCTAAAACTTGTTCATTTATAAGAAACAAGCTAGGAGTCTGTCATTTTTTCCCCAAGTTTGTATGGTTCTCTCAAATTTACTTTTATTATACATATTTTGCTAATTTGTTAAGCGTAATTAAATTTTTAATTTTCATAATTAGAGGGCATATCTTGAAAGAAGCACATCACGATTTAAATAAAAATATAATAAGGCAACTAGTTAAATAAAAATCATTAGCAAAATTGTTAACAAAATATTTAATAAGAAGTACAAATTAAGAACATAAAGAAAATAACTACTGTAGGAAGCAAGATAACTAAAGAAGGACACTATACCTGTTATTTCACTGAGAGAGTGAACATGGACTTGATTAATAACCAATTCTGTAGATAGATGAAAAAATACCGATAATAACAACTTTATTGTTTAGTTTTGAATTCTTCAATAGAAATGGTGGGTGTTTCCTTTTCTTTTTTTCCCCTTTTTGATAATGGGGGGTTTCTTTTTCTATCTTAATATGTCTGTTACCAAACAAAAATATTTAAAAAAAAAATACAATCATTCATGTTATGACTCTTCATTTAATCTAACTTTAAATGCTCAAATTCAAATCAAGATATTTAAATTATCTCTTAAAAAAGGATTTGACTGGATAAGAATTTACAGGATATTTAATTATCTGATTGCAATAGTTTAGTTAAATGAAAGGGAAAATTATAATAGAAGACCTAGGAAAAATAATATTTATCACGAGGGACCGTAAAAACGTTAATTGCTTAGAAGAATCATTTGCTAAAATATAAAAATGAAAAGATGAACACGCCCTTGCTAGATTTCCTGTTTTCCTGATAACTTCATCTCAAGTGATTAGTAGTTAATACCAAATAGATATCAACTCAATTTACCAAAAGCCCACACGTTCACATAGAATTGAGCAACCATGCTAAATAAACAGCTACAGACTCGTTGAAATGAAGGACTAAAAAAAAATACACTTTTTTAGTAGTTGGAAAAGAAAACCCAAAGAATACCCTAGACAAAGGGTGGATAAAAAGTACCAGTGGTATTGAATGCCTCAGTAGTCTAATGATATGTTATCTCTAGGTGGGAGGTCATAAGTTTGATCCCGTCATTATAACATCAATCTATTAATGCCTTCCTTTTTAATTAAAAAAGCCTGAAATACCAATGGTTTCACCATAAACAATATGGGATGAGCAAACATGTCAGACCTGTTTTGTGTGAAACCGATTTGACCTAACCTATGGGCTATGAAGGCATATTTTTAAATATTATTTCTTTTACTCTCTAATAGAAAAATCCATAAAAGCAATAAAAAAATCTAAATTTTCTCACTGCGTCTCAGCTTAACATCCTCTTTTCTCAAAGCTTGAGGATGTACTGCCACTAGAGTGACTACATTAAATGCCGCAGGGGCATCACTACCTCTGCTCACCATCCCTGGCAAGTGGGCCGATTTGGAACACTCACCATTTTCCCTTTTGCTACCACCAAATCTCATTCCCATGTATGCAAATAATGCTTACTCCTTCCCCATGTATGCCTACACTCCCCGATGTACTAGCCTGTTTCTTCTTGCCAGCTGCAACCCATGGCTACGGAGGGCTTGCGTGCACAGGCTTGTATCATAGTCCACGTTTCCCATGCATGCAATTAATGCTTCCTCCTTCCCCATCCTTCTCCTTGCAAGCTTTACTTCCATGTCCCATTCACCACAATAAAGCAAAACTTCATAAGTTGTTCATATTTGACATGTATCCAACATCTGACAAGCTCAAAAAAAAAACAAAAAAGCTCATAGCATCTGACAAGCCGAAAAGGCAGGTGGTCTGGCCCTGGCCTGTTTAGGGAAACAAGCTTCCCAGACGGTTTGGGCTCGTAAAAAGCTTAGCCTATATATACTTTTACATGCCATGCTACAGGCTCTGACGTGTCATCTGACCTGTTTCCACCTCTAATAGGTAATGAATTATATAAAGACATAATTATATAAACATAATAAACATTTTAAATAAATTAAATCGTATAAAAAATTATTGTTTAAATATTTATGATAGAAAATCATACTTTTGAAAGTTTAAATTTAACATCTGTTAATTTTTTATGATAGAAAATATATTTATGATAGAAGATATTTTTATATCTTTTTATTTAAATCAGTTTTTTTTTTTAAATGGGATTTTAAAATGCATGTGGAATAACTTAGATGACCCTTGTTACAAAATTTAACTTCTCCATCCATCAAACCAGTTCCACCCAAAGCATTTACCCCTTTTACATCCTTAATCAGTATTTAACTATTTCCTTATGCACATATAATCATGCACTACAGAAATACACCAATGGATCAAATATTACAAAATTTACTCCGCTGGTTATGTGTATAATTTTTTTATAAAACAAAATTTTAAAAAATGTGAACCTACAAAAAGTTTCTTTTTGGCAAAATCTTAGTTACAAAACTAAAATTTGTACATAAAACACTAATAAACCTTCTCCGTTTTAAGAATAGAAAAATAATATCACTAGGAGTTTTAGATCATCAAATCAAAACTTTAGCACAGTCTTTAAAAAAAAAATACTTGAACGAAGTTCGAACTTATCATCGTAAATAAAAAAAAAATTCTATTCCGTGCTTTTAGCATTCAGGCCAAAAAGGGGAAAAAATGGTTAATCCTACTTCCTGGTATTGCTTATCGATCTCTTCATTCTTGAGCTTATTAACAAAAAAATTATTTTTTTAGCTATTTTTTAATTCCGCTGATCTTTTCTATTTGTTGCGATGAAGATGTTTAAAGGTGTATATGAATACGAAAATATTTTGATCAGTGCAATTCAGTCTCTATAACTTTGATTTAATTGTAACCCAATTTATAACTATAACTTACTATATTTTAGTTAAAATTATAGAGATTGAAAAATTAATTTTCCTATTCTCAATTAGTGAAATATTCAAGAAAGAATAAAACTATGAGAAATAAATAGAAAGGTTGCTCAAATCCAATTTTTATCAGATGTTGGTCAAATTTAGATATTTTTTTATTAAGTATTTCTAATGTCCAAAAAATTGTCAAACATGCATGATTGCTTTCTTAAAGATTCAGTGCACCAAGACAATAGTTTCATATCAAACAAATATCCAAAAGACAATTAGGTGTTCCATCACATCACATTGAATTGTGGTGCAGTTTCAATATATAGAGCTTTTACACATTGATCTTTACAGTTATAACTGTACAGAAAAGGTGAGATACAAAAAGAATAGAGGTATCTATAAACAAAACTCACAGACCATGTAACCTATTATAATATAATATATGACAAGCACCACGATATACCATAAATCTTTTTACAAATGACAGATCCTGTAGAGCAACAACTCGAAGCTAGCTTTTGATTGATAACTAGCATTAATGATAAGGCATATTCTCCATTAAATCTCAGCCTGCACAATTGTGGTCGTGTTTAGCTTCTTACTCCCATTTAAAACATAAAAAAGGAAATTTAAAAAAGATAAAAGAAGGTAACAATCAATGAATACTGAAACAGAGAAGAAAGTTATTTTTAATAAAATTTGTTTTTAAAAATAATTGTTTCAGCTCATTTTCAGAATATCTTAAACATGACAGTAAATACAGACCTTGAAAAGGCTTGACAAAAGAGAACTGTTAGACAAAACACCATGCCACCTGCAAGAGCAGATATACATATACCGAAACAGAGAGCACTGATCAAATTAGAAACTACAGACTAGATTAAATCATTAGCTACTGTGGAAACTAAGAACAAGGCATTCATCCGAATGCCTTTTTATAAAGTCGGTTCTTTCTCTTTATCCAACTCTTAATTAACAGCCCGCTGGCTGCCTAAAAATTCGGATTTGATAAGACAATTGAAATATTTGAAAATTCATGGGAAAAGGAAGCAGCAGTAGATTTAGCTACTTCAGCAAATCCTGCAGCCATGACGCTGAGTGCATGACACCGTTCCGATGGAATTAAGTGCTCATACACAGGGAAACTAGCATGATTCCCAAGCTTTCCAGATGAAATGGAGGAGGAACTAAGAGGATTAAATTAAAATTAAAGGATAAAAATTAATTAAAAAACTTGGGTTGAAGAGGACCATCACGAGTCTTTGAGCATTAAGATTTCCCGATATCAGTATAATCAATCCGAAATTATCATTGTAGGAAAGAATTTTCAGTGAGAAGTACCTTGCAAAAAAGTCGATGACGTTATCATCAATGCGCAAAAAGGACAATGCATCGAGTTGATAAGGCTTACCTTTCTTCAAAGGTTGGGATGCCCATAGCCATGGC
Source organism: Vachellia pachyceras (assembly GCA_025593235.1). Classification (NCBI taxonomy): domain Eukaryota; kingdom Viridiplantae; phylum Streptophyta; class Magnoliopsida; order Fabales; family Fabaceae; genus Vachellia; species Vachellia pachyceras. The sequence continues at coordinate 16,902 of JANTPZ010132990.1, forward strand.
GATCTAGCTGTGTAGGAAACACTGAAATGCGATTAAGGATCAGCCATTGGATTTCTTGAGGGAACAACTTCACTGGTGGGATTTTCATAACTCACAATTGAAAAAAATGAAGAAGATAGATGTATACATCCCAAAGTGATACACTCACACAAAGGAAGTAAAAGAGTTGCAGCATAGCTAAACTGCTGGAAAATAATAATATTTAGAAAATAATTAATCCGAGTCATGTCTGAGGACACTGTTCTAAAGAGTTATTCCGCCATAAGTTGGCAACTCCCCAGAATTAAATGGACTCTTCTTACTGGAGCAAGGTAGCAAAACAATAGAAAATAAAGAGTAGGAAGCAAAGAGGAAGAGAAGAGTAAAGCTCTGAAACTTAGTTAAAGAGCTTGGTGCATCTTCCTCAATAGTGGAGCATGGTATTTATAAGTTCTACATGACAAGGCTTTCACTATTCCAAGCAATGTGAGACTTCTTTGCCTTCATTATTTTAAACAATGTGGAATTCCTTTTCCTTTTAACACACACATATAATTCCAACAATCCCCACATGTGTTAAAAGACAACCATCATTTGCTCATTTGGTTTACAAGATGAGTATAAATATTTCGAATTTGGTTTCTTTCGACTATGAACCATACCTAGACTAATAATTCTTAGTACATAGAGATGTCAGTAAAACGTACATTTCTATGAACTTAAAAATCTTTATTGTGTACTAGAGGCCTTATTAGCAAGAATATATACCCACATTTTCTTCTGTTAATGGCGGTTTTGCGCTTTAAATGACCGTGCACGCGCCTGGTGTTTAATGAATACTCTAGAGACTTTGCCACGGTCTCATAGAAGCTACCCCACTTCACATTCATCTAGGTGATTTCATCAAATATATCTGCAATTATACCATCCATAAGGACTATGAAATCATTAAGAGCTTTGCTCAGTCTATCCATCAATGTATTCTAGCACTTTCTCAAATCATAGGAAAGGACTAGAAGATTTTAGTGCTAGCAGAACTAACGAATGACTTGTTTGTACCCATATGAACATTCTTCATAGGATCTCCAATCACAAAGGTTGGGTTATCATCAACGTTAATTTCAAATTAGCTTAAGTCTCTTTCCTCTCGATGTTTCAATAATTTGTTTCTTCCCTATGGGTTTTGTTAACATATCTGTTAGGTCAATTTTGACCTCACAAAATCGATTGAGATAACACCATAATTATGTAGCATGCTATATCAAATTATTCTTCAAACGATATTGACTAGCACCATTATTTTATCTACAATGGATATTGACATTTGGCAATCACAGCTCATCGACATAAAAGTCGGGTTCACACCAAAATTTTGCCAATAAGTTTTTAACAACTTATGCATTCAATATCAATCAATTTTAGAGTAATAAACTCTTATTCACATAAGAATTATTTCAACTACCATTAAAAGTGAATAATCATAGTGGATTTTTTCATGTAAAACTAAAGTTCAGTTAATATCAGTGTATTTCAATACAACGGGAATCCACTGTTCATGATACTAATATTTCTAGTATCCCTCAAATATTCATATCTCTTGTAGGATGCATATTTATATATGCTCAATCTCTATATAGCATGAGCTATATCATTAATATTTCTCAATGCAATAAATTCTCTAAATTTATGCATACACAGATTGAGTTGCAAAAGTCACTTCAAATAATGCGTTGGCATCATAAGGAATATTCACACAATAATTCAAAACCATATTTTGACAACATTTATTAATATCATATATTATCCACATTCTTATTCCTTTATAATTTCAACATCCAATATCACGTTTGATTTACTCATGCTTTCAAATCCAATTTGAAGCAACAAATCATTACAACTAAAATGCCATTCACATTAAAATTTAATATCACGATAATTATGCATACTCATGCATATTTTTATCAAGATAAATACACATCTATAACACAATGAAAATTGAAGCATATTTAATAATTCATATAACTTGTTCTCAACAGCAAATAATATAACATCTACTTAATTCACAATGCACCTTAATATTTTTAAAGGGGTCACCAATTTATATAATTTTACAACCATATTTTTATTTGTAAAAACGATTGTACACATACGAGGCTACTAGGCACCCCACACTTTTAAATATTTCACAACTTATGATTTAAATCAATTAGAATGTCTTCGAACAATCAAGTGAGAGAAAGGATTCAAAGCATGAATCAGTTCATAACTTCAAGTCTTCAACAGCCACTTACAAGACACACTACACAAAAGGTTTATATATTTAGCAGATCATTGCTTCACAAGTTTCTACTCCATTTTCGTCCTCAGCAATCCTTGTGTCTCATGCATTTCCATAACTAAAGCATCAAATCTAATTCTATTACACTAACACATTAATGGGCAAATAATGTTCCACCCACGAAAAACAATAACCAATACTCAATAAAGATATAGCATCAAGGTTTCAACTATAATAATCATTTTCCTCAGTCAATTCAATTAACTGCGCAAAACAAGTTTTAATCCATAGATCATAGATGACTTATACTTAATCACCCATTGCATGATTCATATGGGTTATTCTCATTCTGAGAGTGAGAGAAAGAAGGAGAGAGACCTGTCTCGGGCTTGGAGCTGATCGATCATGGCAGACATTTTTTCTTATCTTCTCCAGAGACCAAATTTCACAGTCTGTATCTTATTCTGGTTCACATGGCTTTAGAGAACGATTTAGTGACATAATAGTAACAATATGACAATATATTCTTTCCCGGAAGGTTGAAAACCGTTGCCCAATATATTTCAATCTCAAGGGCCTTTGATCTTCATTGTAGAGTTTCCAATTCCATTATACCGGACTATATTGATGGAGGAATATTCTGTACAAGTTAGATTTCCAGGGAAGCATCCGATAAACATGCAAATATGAAATCTCCAATAACTATGAACTGATAGAAGACAAATCTGCTGTATAGTAAAGGATAACCGTTAAACCAAATTACTTTGCAAACATAGCAGAAAAAGTATAATTAATTATAATTGCAAACAGGAACCATAGAATTAGTTTGATTTTTCAGATTGTATAACTTTTAATAACATCCAAGAGGATTCCAGACAAATCTCACAAAAGCGAACAATTTGATCACCATCCTTAATACTAATCATCTATTTTTCTTTCCCCCTTCGGAGGAATGAAAAAAAGACTCATCAAAAGCATACGCAGGCCATATATTTGCAACACTAATGAAGAGATACAAAGATGCTATAAAATATTCCGTATCATTGCACAAACTTATTGAACATGCTGATAGAGTCATACTTCTGTTATTCAAAGTGAAAGAATGCACTATGGAATATTTACATATAGAGGCTTAGATTTTGAAAATGTGAATGTATTAGGGAAATTATTGTGAGAATAAATTTTACGATGTACGAGGTAAAAGTAAGTAGAAAAGAGGAAGAAAAAAAAATTTATTAGTAAAGAGAATGTGATTTGACAAGAACATAGTTTTTTCAAAATCTAGATTTTGTCTTTAGAATAACTTTTCCAAAAAATGCGAGTATTTAGACAAAATTTAAATTTTAGAATAAAAGCTAAATTTTACTGCAACACATAGGTTTTCAATTAGAAAACCAAACGACTCATTGTGGTTGAACTTCTGTTATCCAATTTGTATTTTATAATTTACGATGTTCAATTATATTCTTTATGCCTCTTTAGTCCTCTTTATGGTTAACATGTGTTCTTCATTATGAGCTAATTATATTTCTTTGAATTATCCAGTAAAAGATTCTATTAAGAGGATATATTATGAAATTGATTAAATAACATGCTAAGTAGTGCTTTAGTAATTGTTTAAGGATTAATTATTATTTGAATATACTTAAAATTAAGAATCAAATAGTTAGACATGGGTGTGTAAGAATCTGGTGATCCAATCCAGTTTGGCTTGAATTATTTTTTAGTTATTTATTTTTAAATTTTTTATGTGAATAATGATGCTTGTTATTGTCAAATGGTAGATATCATTGCTCTACGCTTATGTTTTAATGTTTTGGGTGTGCTTTTTTTTTTTATATATAATTTTAGATTTTTCTATGTTAATTTTGTATTATTAGATCAAAATTTTGTCTTGTAGGGCTTGTTTGGTTGGGGGAATGGGATAGAAAATGAATCCCCCCTTTATTTGGTTTAAAATTTACATTGGGATACTTGGATTTCTTGGATTTAGGTAGTCCATCTAACCAGTTCAATCCAACGACCAATGATAAATTGGACTAAATCTCGATTGTTATGTATCATTATAGACCCTGAATTGTGTATCAATTTGGTCTCGTTCACGGCCAGTACCTAATGTTTATAATTTCTACTTAGTTATATACAGCCCAATTTTCATTGTTAAGCCACTGATAAATTTTCGGGAATAGTTCATCCCTCTCTCGTTTTTCCTTTATATTTTATTTCTTTATTTTTCACTCTATAAAATAAAATCTCAAAAAAATTCTTTTAATTATTTTATTGTGTCTTTTCACTTAATTAATCTTGGGTAAATGGGAAAAAATAATTTAGAAGTTTTCACATATGGGCACTGGCACCTAAAATTAAAGTTATCATTAAGCCATTTTGGGCCGTAAATTTTGGAAGGGGTCAAGTTTTCCCTTTTGCTAAATTTCGAAACATTCTACCATTAATTAACTAATATATAATAATGTAGATAAATTAGTGAAAAATGGCCCCGAAAACTTCTAGGTGTTCAATTCCCACGTGAGAAAATTTTCTGAATCATTTTTATCCCTTGGCACAATAATCTTGGTATCAAAATAAAAAGCTTTACAAGAGATCAACGTAGGTTTACCTCTGTAAAATAAAATTAATCTAATAATTAATTTAACATAATAGCGACAAATGTAGTCACCCATCGCCAAAAAAAATCTCTCTATATATATATATAGTAGTGTTAGCTCATAGTTAATTATGTGACAGTCTGGTTCAAACGCATATTTAACATTATTTTTTATAAAATGAAATAATATATTTTATATATTTATTTTTAATTACTAAAAGTATTTTTATACTGCATTCTAAATGGATCCTGTGCTAACATATTCTGATTTTGCACACTGATTCTGATTTTTTTTTTTCGAACACTCATTCTAAACTTTTAGTACATTAATATATGATGCATTTACTTGGGGAAAACGTACGTGGATGCGGACGGAGCGTAACAGCCCAAGCGAGAATCCGCGGGAATACTTCGGAAGAATCGGCAATTATCCAGAAAGTGAACTACGAATAGCACGTCCCCTGAAGCTTCTCGAACTTCCCGTCTCCTACAAAAACAACCTCCAATCTCGGCCTCCTTCACTGACACGTAGAAGCACAAAATCAATTCAGACAGCGATACGGACCATTAGCGGATGACGAGTACTCCATACTCCAGAAGCTACTGGGGCATGCCTCCTCCTTCCTCCTCCTCCCATTCGAAACCAAGCGTCAGGGGAATTCCTGTGGCCACACCAAAACCGAAGGCATCTACGAAGGTGGTCTCGATTCCAGTTCATTTTGTTGGGTCGGAGCGCAGTAGATCGGATTCCGCTCTCAAGATCCAGAAGGCTCTGAGAGGGTTCCTGGTGAGGAAGAACTTGAGGAAGATTGCTGCTATAAGCAATGAAGTCAACCAAATCGAGAGGAGGATTTCAGATCATGAGACAATCGGTTTGATTAGGGGGGATTCCAAAGAGAGGTTGAGGATTAGCGAGACTTTAATGAATTTGCTTCTCAGGTTGGACTCTGTTACCAGCGTCGATTTTGGTGTCAGAGGCTGCAGGAAGTCCGTAATAAAAAAAGCCATTGCCTTGCAGGAGAACTTGGATCTAATCTCTTCCGCTCCAGATTGTAACGTTCAAGATCAAGGTGTTGTTGAGGATGAAGCAGATTCAAATGCAGCATCGCAGGAGGTGAATTCAGATTTGCATGATGAAGCAGGGGATTACGGTTACGATCGTTCAGAAGGAACTTCGGAATTTCAATCTCCGGTTAAACAAGATGATAAGGTTATGGCTGCTGTCGATAGCGCTTTGGAGTTGCGTGAGAATGTAGAAGCGATGCCTGTTTCGGTTTCTTCTCAAGTTAGGTTAGATTCTGAGGTCTTACCGGAAAATCTGGGACAGGAAGCTTCAACACTTAACGTTAACCCACCTCTAGGAAATGAGACGACAACGGAAGCGAATGAAAATGGATTTAAGAAAACTCCCAACGAAGACGACTGTGTCGGAACAAGTCTCGCCGGAGAGCAGCCTGGGACTTGCGAAGCCGCCGGAACAGCATTGATTGGAGAGGAAGAGGAAATAGTTTCATCGCCGGAAATTGAGGTGAGGGATATTGTTGAACGTGAATCTGAAGAGGCATTAAGAAATGACGATGATGATGGGAGGAAAAAGGACCAAAATCGGGAGAGAGAGTTATTACAAAGGATGATTGAGGACAACGAGAGGATGATGGGTCTGATGGCAGAGTTGTTTGAGAGGAATGCAATTCAAACAAGACTCCTCAGTTCTTTGTCTGAGAGAGTTCAGAAACTGGAGAAAGCATTTACATGTGAAAAGTTGAGGAAGAAGAGGAGGAACGCGGCTGCTTCGGCTACTTCTGATGCCAAGAAACGTGATAAGAAACAGTAAACCCTTTTGAGTTGTGTGGGGCTTATGCTTTTCAAAGGAATTTGCATTGTAGTTTTTAATCTTGTTTTTGAATTCTGATGCTGCTGGATTAGTTTTGTTTATAACGATTGATTTTGCTCGTTTTGGTTTTAATAATTGTTAATCAAAATCATAACTTTTAAATTTAAGAGAGCAAAATCTAAATTAGACTAAATTATAATAATAAAAAATAGGTTTAGTATGTGTTTGAAAATTTGTTGAAATAAAGAAGTTTACTAATTCTGAATTTACAAATTTTAAGATGCTTTTAATTTGTTTATATATACCGTTGGGAGAAAGATTTCACAAACATACCCTTAGTCCCATTATGATTCCTTGTATATATAAAAAAAAAAAAGATAGAAATGACAAAGTAAAACTTGAAAGTTCCAACGCAGGCTTGAATCCGAAAAATAGAAAAACAAAGCTAATGTAAAGGATTTGCCCTCAGAACGATTTTCCTCTTTAGCAAGATGACCGACATATTGTCACGTGGAGTGTATCTAACTTCTATTTCCTATTCTTCATACATCATGCCCCAACTAATCTTTTAATTTAGTTGTAACTCAATTCCTATACTTGGTGTAATCTAATCACTAAAAACAATTTAAAATGTCAATTCCTATGTTTTATAAAATAAAATTATGTATTTAATATACTTGAAGGGCTAAAGTTTTTTTTACCAAAAAAAGTCATTTTTTATTAATATCAAATAAAAGGTACTGAGGCCAAACAAAACACTCCAAAAAAAGCTATTCATACAAGCTCACATACAAAACTCACAGAAACAGAAAGTCCTAAACAATCTTACGTTACGACAACTATTTTTAACTACTTACCTCAGAGCATGATCTCTTTCGCAGTATTGTTCCTTCAACTTCCTTATTCCTTCCTGCAGAACTACCTCTGCATCACATCCTTCTCGTGATTGCATCTGCCAATCGAGCACACCCCCTTTCCATAATTAACAGCAATCCAATCAGCTGCCTTATTTCCCCTCTTGATACCAGCTAAACTTGCACTTATTCAATGCTGCGATAGCCTCCTGCAACTCCCACACCCTCCTCTCCAGTCAATCCCCTCTATTGACAATCTCTTGCAGCACCAAAAATCCTCAGCATGGTCCAGTTCAATGACAACATTCTTCATTTCCAACTCTTTCATCACACTTTTAAGGGCTAAAGTTTAAAAATGGTTAAAGCTATTGGGCAGTGAATAAAAATTTAAGAATTGAGTTTCAATTAAATTAAGAACTAAGTTGTACTGAGTTAAAACTATTAAAACCAAAAGGTTAATTTTCCCCTTTATCTGTATATCTATACAAGAACCTTGTTAAATCTATGATATCTACAGATCTGGAGGCTGGTTAAAGGGTTAGTAGCTCTGAAGAAGTTGAAGGAGTAAAACCCAGTTGAGAAGTCCCAATAATGACATTATTTTACTTGAAGCGAGGTTTCCTGGAAGCAGATAGGAAAGTAAATAACTGAAGGCAAATATCTGAAACCCTATGACATGTAATGGGTCTTGGAAAGACGAAAAGAAACATGTATTCAGTGACGTTCAACATTCAAAGTTCAATACATAACAGAATTCAATACAGAAGAATTACAACACTGCTTAAGAAGTCGAGTGGGTATGGAAGAGTTGTGTGAAAGTACGCCCCATGATCAACTCCGAATCAGATGAAGATAAAGAAATCTCTTTGGCAATAAGTTCCACAGCTTCTTTGGCTCCCTTATACCCACATTCAGCAACAACATAGGGAAAATCATTGCACTTGTATAACAGGGTTAGATATTTCCAGGTATGGGTGGTAATGCGGGCCAATCCACATTACAGGTTGGGAGCCTGCCCCTGCAGCCCGAGCCCACATTGGCCCAAACAAATAATAAAAAAATTGATGTGATCCTCAAGGCGTTTTCTCAATTTAGCTTTTTTTGTCCAGCCCAATTGTTTTTGGGCTCATAAATGCTATGAGCCAAAAGGAGGAATAACATGGAATAAAAATTAAAAACAAATAAACATGACTTTGAAATTTACAAATTAGAATCCCATAATAAACTTGTGACCTAAAATTAATTGCCAAAAGTCTAAATTGATCTTTAATAAACAACAAAGAACATAAAATGATCTAATTATCTCAATAACAATGTTTGAAGCTTTATCTGAAATTGCCAAAGAAGGAACATTTTCCTCTTCCTCAAGATCTTATATATCTACCAATACCATACCCACACAAAATAAAAAATAAATGTTAGATCAACTGCATTTATAAAAAGAAAACACTGTTAATGAGATTAATGAGTATACATAAAAGCTTGAACATTAGTTGGAAGAAGGCGATTTCAATACTCGGTGAGAACTCGTGAACCAATGCTAAAAGCTAATTCACTAGCACCAGTAGTAATTGGAATGCTAAGTATATCACATGCCATCTTGAAAAAACAAGGAAATCGATCTAGCTGAGTCTGTCCTCCAATATTCTAAAATATTAAATCTTGTAGACAATCTATGATCAAGTGTGTCTTCTTCCAAATAAGAGTATAGTGCAGACTTTACCATGGTACGGTGTTTTAACTCTTGAATGTGATATAATCCTACATCACATGATAAGTTAGTAAAAGTGTAATCGAAAATAAAATTAAAAGACGTGATTAAACTATTTATGACTTTAAAACTTACATAAAAAACATCCAAGTAGTTGCATTCATCAGCTATAGAGACATTAGGGGTAGGTGTGGGTCTATCCAACACAGATACATAGGAACAACTTGCTTCATCTCCACAAACAATTGGAGATGACGGTACAGATTTGCCCACATCTTTATACTCATAAAAAACACAATACAATTTCCTCCTAATGTGTTCAACCTTCTCAGAACAACTTGCTGGATCAAGTTTTTCAAATGTGAACTTTATGATATCAAGCTTCATCTGAGGATCAAGGATAATTGCATGTGCAAGAATCATACAATAATCACTCCAGTATTTATCAATCTTTTCAAGCATTCTCACAGCCATATCTTGAATAATAGAATCATCATGATGCACATGTGCTTTTAAAAGAAACTCAAATCTTAATATTTGTGTGAAGTATATGTTAGAGGTACGATGCGATGAATCAAAAATCAAATTTGTCATTATTGTAAATGGCTTTAAGAATGAGCACATTACCTTTACTCTAAACCACTCTTCATTTGTTGGATAGTGATGAAAATTAGAATCCCTGAAGGCTAAGGTAGCAAAAGCACGACGATATCTAATTGCACTATCAAAATTGCATGTGTCGAATTCCATCTAGTTGGGACATCTAATTTCAATCCCATTAATGTGTCAACACCCCCAGCTTGTTCAACACAATTCTTAAAATTTATCATTATTGCCTCTGATTACCTTACATATCTAATGATCTCCCTAATCTTGTGAATGGCATTTTCTACTACTTTCAAGCTATCATTAAGTATGAGATTCAAGATGTGGGCACAACATCTCACATGGAAAAACTCCCCTTTGCATATCAAGCTACTAGTCAAATTTAACTGTTGTTTCAATAAATTTTGCATACTATCATTCCAGAAGCATTATCTAGAGTAATCGAATATTTTCTTATCAATCACACGTTCCTAGTCATTATGGCCACTCTTTAACCTATATTCACTTAGCTTGAGATCCAGTGGAAGTTGCAGTAGTTGATAGCCCCAGTATAAAATAGTCTGTGGCAGGTATCGAAATACGAAATGGGAAATGCAAGAGGCTTATTTTGAATCTATGTCTACCCTTCACTCTCCTCTGGCCAGCTGGGACCTTTACATCAGTTCCAAGGCAAGTAGGAAGTGAAATTGACATGATTTATAAGAAAATATTTTTGATCACTTTAGTTAATGCTTCTACAATGATAGTATGCAAAATTCACTGAAACAACAGTTGAATTTGACTGGTAGCTTGATATACAAAGGGGAGTTTTTCTTTGAGATATGCCCACATCTTGAATCTCACATACTTAACGATGGCTTGAAAGAAGATGAAAATGCCATTTAAAAGATTAGGGAGAGCATTAGATACGTAAGGCAATTAGAGGCAAGAATGATAAATTTTAAGTGTGTTGAACAAGTTGGGGGTGTTGACACAGCAATGGGATTGAAATTAGATGTCCCAACTAGATTGAATTCGACATATGCAATGCTTGGTAGTGCAATTAGATATTGTCGTGCTTTTGCTACCTTAGCCTTCAAGGATTCTAATTTTTATCACTATCCAACAAATGAATAGTGTCTAGAGCAGAGGTAATGTGCTCATTCTTGAAGCCATTTGCAGTAATGACAAATTTGATTTCTGGTTCAATGTATCCCACCTCTAACATGTACCTCACACAAATATAAAAAATTGAGTTGTTTTTAAAAGCACTTGTGCATCATGATGATTCTATTATTTAAGATATGGTTGTGAGAATGCTTGAAAAGTTTGGTAAAAATTGGAGTGATTATAGTATGATTCTTGCACTTGCAATTATCCTTGATCCTCGGATGAAGTTTGATATCATAAAGTTTACATTTGAAAAGCTTGATCCGGAAAATTGTTCTAAGAAGGTTAAACACATTAGGAGGAAATTGTATTGTGTTTTTTATAAGTATAAAGATGTGGGCAAATCTGTACCGTCGTCTCCAACTGTTTGTGGAGATGAAGCAAGTTGTTCCTATATATCTGTATTAGATAGACCCACACTTACCCCTAATGTCTATAGCGATGAATGCAACTACTTGGATGTTTTTTATGTAAGTTTTAGAGTCCTAAATAGTTTAATACCATCTTTTAATTATTTTTTTTTGTTAACACTTCCTTTACTAACTTATCATGTGATGTAAAATTATATTACATTCAAGAGTCGAAACGATGTATTAGTGGTAAAGTCTACACTATACTCTTATTTAGAAGAAGGCACACTTGATCCTAGATTGTCTACAAGAGTTAATATTTTAGGATGTGGAAGGACTAACTCAGCTAGATTTCTTTGTCTTTCCAAGATGGCATGTGATATTATTAGTATTCCAATTACTACCATTGCTATTGAATCAGCTTTTAGCATTGGTTCACGAGTTCTCACCAAGTATCGAAACCGCCTTCTTCTAACTATGTTCAAGCTCTTACTTGTACTCGTAATTGGCTTCTTGGTTTTCCATGGAATGGTATTTATCAACAAACATATTTGCTCATTTATCTCATTAACATTGTTTTCTTTTTATAAAGCGCAGTTGATATAAATTTTTTGTTTTATTATGTGTGTGTATGGTATTGGTAAATATACAAGATCTTAAGGAAGAGGAAAATATTCCTTCTTTGGAATTTCAGATAAAGCTTCAAACATCATTATTGAAGATAATTAGATCATTTTATGTTCTTTGTTGTTTATTAAAGATCAATTTAGACTTTAAACAATTAATTATAGACCACAAATTTATTATGGGATTCTAATTTGTAAATTTCAAAGTCATATTTATTTGTTATTCAATGTTATTCCTCCTTTGAGCTCACAACATCTATGAGCTAAAAAAATTGGGCTAAACAAAAAAATAAATTGAGAAAATGCCTTTGGGCTCACAACAATTTTTTTTATTATTATTCGTTTGGCAAGTTGGCATCTAGCGCCGATGCGAGTTCACATTGCATTTGTGCAACTCGTTTGAGGGGCGAGCTAAAACTCATAACCCATGTGGGCCAGCCCACTCTAGACTTAGGGTTGGGGAATCTAGGAGTGGTAATAGAAAGGGAAGCCGATGCCTGCAGCCTAAGCCTGAGGGTTGGTGAGTTGTCTGCCTGTCTGTGTACTGTGCTGTTGTGTGTATGTATTGTAATGTCACATTCTTGTCACGCACTCAGCACTCATGCTGTCACTGTACACTCATTAAAAAATAAAAAAATAAAAAATGGCCACCCACTAACCCGCAGGTTCAAGGAGGCAGGTTGATACAACCCACCCCTTTGGGGCTAGCATTCAACTAGCCCAAACCCGCCATTTACTAGCGGGTTGGGCCCTTTACCAACCCTACTTCTAGGGGATAACATTTTAAGGTTTTATTATATTTTTAGGGGTTAGTACAATCTCTAGTCCCTCAAATTTGCCCTCATTTTGGTTTTGATCCCTCAAGAGGTAAAATGATCCACATTTTTACTAGATTACAGGGAGTAATGTATTAAATAAATGAAAGTTGATGGATTAAAACCACATGTTTAAAATTTGAGGGACCAAAACTAAAATAAAGGTAAACTTGTGGATCAAAGATTGTATAGACCCTGTTTTTATATAATCACGTAAGATGGTAAAATAAAAAAAATACGCACATAAGAAAGGCATTTTCCTACCCCACGTTACATGGCTAGCACCAAAACTGGACACAACTTGGGACAATAGAGGACACAGATTCAGATATGGAAACTGCGATCTTGACACTCCGAAAAGTGCGCTAAATTTCGCATATACCTGTCAAAGATTTATGGTGTTTCAGAATAAAGTGAGGATTTAAAGAATCACATCCTATCCCGAAAAAATCCAATTGCAGAGATTTCAGCTATTGTAACATATGCAAGATTAAAGCCTCAAAGACATAATTCTGCAGTTTTCTTTCCAACAATATTGTGGTATAGGAGAACTGATTAGTTAAAAAGTATAAACAACCTAGGTGGAAAGAGCGGGTGGGGATTCGACACCTACTTGTGGGAATCTTGATAGATTTAAAAGCCGAGAGAAGACATGACCTTCCTCATCGTTTCTGTAACATAACATTCTAGATAAGAGTAGACTTCTTGGCCTTAAGAACAGAATAGTTACAAGTAGCTCATATAGGTGGTTTGCAGAAGGCTAAGTGATCCAGCAATACAACTGTTGATGGAAAATCTGCCCATAGTTGCTCAATTTCTGAAATATGCTGATCAAGCCCTGCATATTGTTGCTCAATTTTTGAAATATGCTGATCAAGCCCTTGAAAGAATCCAACTAATTATTTCATAAAGTTAGAACAACCTCACATTAAAAGAATAATAATAAAAGGTTAAACACCAATAAAGTTGTAGAAGTGCTATTATCCACCAGTAGAAATATTCTGTAAAGCTAACCAAGTACGCACATTATATAGAGGGGATGAAGCACAAGAAAATTCTTCAATGTTTCTATGTCAGGGATATAGCAAACACCTTCACGCACATGAATCCTATTGGCACTTTGAGTTCTCCTGCCTTTGAAAAAATGGCTTTTCCAATTTCATTTGTCATCTGCAATGACAATTATTAAAAAAATTATGGGCTTGGAATTTAAAAATTAAAAGAGAAAAGAAAAGGCTCTCATTACATTACAGTCTTGCTTAGAATTAGTGTTAAGGGTATGTGATACAACCCAAATGCTAACAAACTTTTAACAAGATTGGAAAGATTAGAAAGCAACAATACAAATGCTTAAGATTAATAATACTAATATAAATAACTATTACATTTACATATTACAACATCAACAATCACAACAAACAACAATACACACAAATACAACTCTCACAACACAAACTGAAAATCATAGAACCTAAACATAAGCTTGCCAATCTTTCGAGAGGATTGGCACTCTCCACTCCAAAGGCCTCAGCCCTTAGCCTTTTCACTTCACATTCAATTTTTTTCCTCTACTAAACTGAAAGGAGGATATGTATAGAACCAAAAAGTAGCTCTCACAATCTCCAACCTATAGCCACCCTATTTTATGTTTCTATTTCCAAAATGGTAAGTCAAGATACAGACCAGGAAAAACATGTTTACCATATTTCATGTTTTCCCTGTGTTACCAAAAGTAGTCCAACATTACCCGCCCCGTAAGCTTCACCTTGTCCTCAAGGTGAGAGATTTGAATGAAGCTTTAGTGTTCCTACGGCGCAGCTTCCAAAACCACATCTTCAGTGTTGCTTCCTCTTGGATCGTATTCTGGGTCTGTCTCTATTAAAATGACCTGCAAGTGCTTATTTTTACATATATGGTTTGGGCAATATTTTCTGCACATTTATAACAGAGTCCAAGGTCTCTACGTCGAGCAATTTCCGCGTCAAGCAGTCTCTGGGATCCCCCGCCCTATCGCATGGAGGAAGAGCTCGCCGTCGAGCTCCCCATTCTTTCATTCAAGATCCCATTCTCGTTCAGCGTCGTGTTCGCCAAGACTTAGAATGGGGGCGTCGAGTGCTTATTGAGCTCCTGGGGTCGGGTCAGACGCGTGTAGATATGTTGGCTTGGGTCCGGTTTAGACCCACTCGACTACACAGGAAATCGGGTCGCCCGAGTTACAGTAGACCGTTCCAGTGCCTGGTTCTTTTCTTCGATTCAAAAAGCCATCTCCATAAGGTCGCATAGCGTGGTCACAAGGATGAGGTGCAGCTTTGCCCGAACGTTTGGTTTCAAGGCGTTCTTGAACGTTCCGACGAGACATTCCTATGGAATGCCTTTAAGGGTGGCCGAGAGCCGCTCGAATTCCTCCACCAACTCCATTACTAAGTTTTCCTGTTGGAGAGCTAGCAGCATCTCATATTCATCTCCAAGTTGGGACAGATGGAATAGCCTTAGAGCTTCATGCTTGAAATCCAGCTAGCTTCGAATGGAAATTCTTGTTTCAACCCACAAGTACCAGTTCAATGCCTTGCCCTTTAAGCACAATATTGCTGCATCCAGTTTGTTAGCCTCAGCGATGGCGTGGACATGGAAATATCGTTCCATTTTGAAGAACCAACCCAGAGGATCGTCTCCCATAAAAACAGGTAATTCCAACTTTCTATATTTCATTGCTTCCTTCTCAGTTTCACTACTGGTGCCCGAAGTGTCCTCGCTGTTCGGCCTTCCTGATTCATTAGTCTGAGAGCCTGTTGGGTCCCCTTTGCTCCCAATCAGTCGCATTACCAGGTCTTGGAGCTATTGAATCAGCTCCCTTACTCCCTTATCTCATTAGTTAGGCGCTCGTCAAATCCATCCATTTGCCCAACCATCCATCTTTCCAAACCCCACACAGTTTCCTTCAGCTCCTGCACTTCATCTTGCGTGTAGCTCATATTCTCCCATAGATCCTGAGGAATGACCTACTCTGATACCAAATGATACAACCTAAATGCTAACAAACTTTTAACAAGATTGGAAAGATTAGAAAGTAACAATACAAATGCTTAAGTTAATAATACTAATATAAATAACTATTACAGTTACATATTACAACATCAACAATCATAACGAACAACAATACACACAAATACAACTCGTACAACACAAACTGAAAATCATAGAACCTAAACATAAGCTTACCAATATTTCGAGAGGATTGGCACTTTCCACTCCAAAGGCCTCAACCCTTAGCCTTTTCACTTCACATTCAATTTTTTTCCTCTACTAAACTGAAAGGAGGATATGTATAGAACCAAAAAGTAGCTCTCGCAGTCTCCAACCTATAGCCACCCTATTTTATGTTTCTTTTTTCAAAATGGCAAGTCAAGATACAGACTAGGAAAAGCATGTTTACCTTATTTCATGTTTTCCCTATGTTACCAAAAATAGTGCTAACAGTATGGTTATTTTTTTGTTGAACTTGTTGAAAATATGTTTCAATTATGTAGTATTTAGAATTAAAAACATCTTTTCATTTATTGCTATTAGTTTGGCCTTAAAAAACAATTCTTTACGTTAAAATAAGGTGGGAGTGCAGGGAGGATAAGAAAAATAACTGAATCACAAGATTAAAAAATTATTTTCCCATGCCTTAACCATACACCTGGAGAAGGTGAACTAGTTATTTTGCAAATTCCAAGGTTTTCTAGCTCACCATAAATTTCAAGGTTTTAACTAACCAGGAACTCAAGGTTTTCTAGAAAACCTATAAATTACACTTTTTTCTTTTCACCCAGCTCACCCTATATTGACTTTGCCTAGAAAGATTTTTGCAATTAGAGAAAAACCCTAATACAAGTGGGATTGCAACCAAGTTCAAACTCAAGTCATTGTAAGCTAGATAAGACTAGATTCAAACTCAAGCCCTTAACAGCTTTACAAGACTAATGTTAAGCTCACATAGAATACGAATATTACAAATCGATGTTCTATTCAAGCTCTATTTTTTTCCTGTCACCTTTGTGCTTTATCTCCATCTTCTTGCTTGCTTCTCCCTTATTACTGCTCTACAAATATAGCTACTAAGAATGTTACCTCTAAGCATTTTGCCCAATGGCTTATTTGAAAAAGGAGTAATCTCAATTGGATAATACTTCATCTTCAACCTTCCTTTCTTTCTGTTTGTAGCTACAACTTGCAACATAAAAAGGGAAATACCCATTGCTGCAAAGACATTGAAATGAAACATGTAGCACGAGGGCACAAGTTTTTTATTCTCTATTGTGCAAGGTTATCAACCCTGGACCTGCGACCAGACCGGATAAGGAAACGGGTTAAGGGTCAGTTGGTCAAACCGGAGTCAAACCGGGGGTCAGACCGTTGAGAAATAAAAAATGAAAAAATAAATCTCATCACACATTAACACAATCAAACTATCCAAAATTAAAATTCCAAAACTAAGTAGTTAATTTTATTATTAACAAAATAGTAATTACCAAATCAATCATATATTTATAGCTTATCTATCATCCAACATTATTTACAGTTTCAAAATATTCATCAAACAAAATATCAAAATATATATGGTAAGGGGACATTTTGTTTTTCATTCTCATATTTTGTTTTCCCTCTCCAAACACCAAAATGTTCTCCTCCATGTATTCTATAAAAGGGACAAGAGCAATCAACATGCAACAAAATGACATTATAGAAGATTAGGTGGGAACATACCAGCTTGTATTTTTCTAGACCATATATAGATTTATCCTTTGACTTACATGATAATTGATTGTACTGTCTTCATTCATCTTAACACCCATATTTTTTCTCAGACGTATATATGCTTTCCACTAATGAAGAAAATCATGGATCCCTAAAATTGTTATTCATACTTGTTAGATTCCATTGTTCATATCCTACTCTAATCTAACAACTTCACCTACATCCTAATAAAATTTTGCCAAAAAAATAACGAGTGACTGAGTCAACCATCGTACCGGCCGATTGACCTCCAGGTCAGGTCAGGTTGACCCCAACCCGGGATCAAAGCACAAACCGGACAGGACTGGAGGCGGGTTCACCGATTTCCAATCCAGTTTGGGTTTTAAAACATTGCTATTGTGTTTGGGGAGAGACCATGAGAGGTCAAATCTGGCTTTCATAAGTGCTTCTCTTTCTACCAATGCAACAACATCCAAGGTGAATGAAACTCCAACAGTCCAAATCCAACTAATTGAGCATAAATTTTCTATATTATTTAATGATATTTTCAAGGTTTTTGTTATACTTTTTGTCTCATTTTGATAATATTTGTGCTTAATTGAGATTGTGAGTCTTTGTTTTTAGTTATAGTTTTAGGGTAAAATTGTCATGATTAGTTATTAATTGCATCCAATTGATTTATAGGGCAACTGATACTTCAAACTATTGCTATTCATCTAAGACACTCAGACTAGAGCCTAAAGTGAAGACCAAGAACTTGCAACACACACAAAGTTAACAGATGGCAGCGCTGGAAGAGTTTGCCACAACAAACTTCTTATCTACGCTGCGGCATAACTCAAGAAGTCCATCAGAGACCTTTGAGCCACACTTCATCACAGCCTCATTTGGCTTCATTGCAGAAAAGTCACAAGACCACAATGCAAGAATCACCTAAAACATGAACAGAAAGCCCTTCTCCAAATGGATCACCAACAACCAACCAACCTCCATTTGATTCTAGGCAAGTTCTTATGGTGGCTTTCCACAATTTTCCTTTTTGATAGGTGACTTGACCGTGTCTTGGTTATCAATAGGCACAGACTTCCCTTTAACTATATAAATTTATAAGCCTTCCCACATATGGTAAGCCAAGAATTGAAGAGATATCATAAGCTTCTATAAGAATTTTCACCCCTCTTATTCCAAGTGTAGATGTTGAAGGGTCAAATACATTAATCAATTGTTTACAAAGTTCCCAAAGGAGCCTTTGGCATCTGAACCCTTACTTTGGGCCTCTCCTTTCAGCCATTTGTTCTGATTTACATAGATAGCTACTTCTTTTCCCCGGTTCAGTGACCATCACGTGTTTAGTGGAGTTACAACTATTTCTGCAACTTTTTGTCATTCTTCTTTTTCTTTGCATGTCATGTTATTGTATTCTCATTTTTATTTTTAGTCATTGAGACTCATTCATGCTTGTAAAATGTAAGGATTTGCATCTTTGCATTTCCATGTTTTTCTTCAAATATCACTCCCTGAACAAGGGGGCACATCCTTGCTTTTTATAATTACTTTCCCAACCAATGATCCATATTTCTAATACTTAGAGATAAATAAACAAAATTTCTAAACTTGTCAAATCCTTGTACATGTTATTTACTTTTATCTCCGGTTTCAAAAATTAAATTCAAGAACATATTTTTAGCTTCTCAAACATCCTTCAAGATGCACAAGGTGATATAAATCTTCAACGCTTATTATTTCTATATGGGCTAATATAAATTGTTTGGGCCTGCATATAGCTTGGTAAATTCTATAAATTTTCTTTTATAAGCCCAAACATATTTTAAGCCCAAATACAATTCAATTTTCAGATTGTATTAATCCAAGTATAAGAGATACAAGAAATAAAAACGTGTAATATAAAAAGCTATAAAACTATTGATCACAAATTATGCTCTTCTTTAGCAAATCAATTAAGAAATAAAAATTAAATACATGAAATTTGCAAATATAAATCTCAATTAAACCTTGAAGTATGAATATAACAATTATGGAGCATTCATATTATTAAGTATTAAAAGTGAAAACAACATTTAAAATTGAAACAGGTTTTCTATCAACCTAATTCTGATATGCTTTATTATGTGGGGCCACAATAAGAAGGAAGGGGTTTCTATCCTAGTGGGTGAGAGAAAAATCATAGGGGCTAGTATTTGACGAAAACCTTGATTTTCTTCCTGCCATGGAAAAAGAATATCCTTAACCATCCTAATGCACATGAAACATTGCAACAAAATTTGATGTTACAGGCTGATTAAGCTATACTTTTATTAGTATCCTTGTATAGGTTGTTCAAAATGATTTTAGCTAGTGAAAACAAACACCACTAGTATCTATATCTGATAGAAAAGGTAGGCTTTCTTTTTCTTCTGTTTCCAAACAACATTCAAGTGACAAAGAAAACCTTTTCACCCGTTAAAGTCAGATATAAGGGTATACATACACATACATAGAGAAAGATAGTAGATGAAGCATTGACATCTAGCATGAACTTTGAATGGACACATGCAAATGAAGAGAGTGGGAGATGGGAAAGTGTACCTTTTCTCCAGATGGCCACAAGTAAGGGTTAAACCGTACAGCACGATAGCCATCCTAGCAGAAATGAAATGAAAACTTCAGCAGTTCCTCTCACACATAATCACTTATTCCAATATAAAGTACAAATCCTTTACGACTTGCAAAAAGAGGTGTTCAAACTGCTTAATGCCACTTCCATCACCAGCTGGATTAGCAAGGCAACAACCAATGAATTTGGCTAGGTATTTCTTCAGGACACTGATAAAAATAGCTGGGATGAGATAGACTATGACTGTTGGATTATCATAATCCAGAATAAGAGAAGAGGGTATAGAAGAGAGAAAGAGAGGATTCAAAGGAGAATGAGGGAAAGATGGAGAAGAGAGACAGAGAATGAACTAGTACTAATCTATATTATATCAAGTCTGCCTTTACAATTGTGTATATGTATCCATACAAAGGCTTAGGAACCTTAACAGCTAATGCATCTCTATCTACTTTTTTATTCTGTCTCACTAACTAGTGGACCAGTTATTCTGTTATTATTATTACAACCATAAATCAGTGGCGCACATTTTGAAGATGTCAGAAGTTGAATACCATAAGCCACATGTACAATTGTGTCAAAATAAAAAAAACTCTACTTCACTACACAATCATTCAGCTCAATGTCTAGCTAATATCATTGAAAAACTACTAACTTAAGGATGTGTAGCTCAAAACACACATCAAAGAATTAAAGTACAAACCTCATGATAGCTTGTTATTTGCCAGTGTCTGAAAATCCCAAGAAGATGGAAATAGATCATCTATTTCTTATAAACGGAGTCTCTTTTCTAAGTAGGAAGCACTCAACATACACATAACTAGAAATGTTCCTTCCTTTTACTGAGTAATTTAGGAAATAGATAAAGGGTATAGATAAAAAACCATATATCAAGACTTGCAAATTATTATTAGAATTTTATTAGAGTTTCTATTGTTAACTTCATTTGAAGATCCATACGAAGAACTTCTATTTACTAAGAATTCAAGTTTAGCAAATTACTTTGCAACAAATCACTTCTTTCACCATTAAAATTGATCTTTCTTCAAGTTTAGCAAATTACTTTACATGAAATCACTTCTTTAACCATTAAAATTGATCTACCGGGCCTGAAAAATACTATGTTCCAAGATGCAAAATATGCTTGCTGCTCACATTTAATTGATGATAAAGCATTGTAAGTTGATAAATCAACTTGTGGCGCATTTTTTTGGTAATGGTACATCATATTTTGAAAATTTTCAATATATTCTCAATAACAAACCTAAAAGTTTTCACCATGTGTCCCAATATACTAAAGAATTCTATTTAATGCTAGACGCACCCCCGTTATTTTGTTCATTTCTTGATCAACAGTTTGAGGTAGATCAAACCAATCCCCTTAATAACTAGGTAGAATGACATGAACCTCACTCATTTCTGTAAAATGCACATAACCCAATGCAGCGTCAGTCATGATACAATCACATTTTGTAAAGGAATAGATACATTTTTAATATCCATCATTTCCAACACAAGGAATTTTTGTTATGAAATAAAGGTTGGTGTAAGTTTTCCTTGTCTAAGATCTACAACTTTTAGTAGTTCTAGCACTATTGAGTTTTTTCTTTTTTTTAATTAAGAAGCTGCTTAACTGCTATTTTTACATGTCTATATAGAAGTTATATTCCTATATTAATGAAACACTGAAATTTCAAGAAAGTTTTACCTATTCTTCTTTCTCAACCCTAGTTTCTTCTCTTTCCAATTTACTATTTCAAATGCATTAGTTAGACCCTACGTTTCAAACTTGAAGGCTTCACGCATTTAGGTCACTAAAATAAGATCACAACTAAATCCACCCCAATTTTAATTCTATTATCAGACTATAAATATTTTAAAATACTTTGTGACTAAACTATGATCAAACTTGTGATTGGTTGGCTGCATAATGAGTGCACCATCAACCCTTGCTTCCTTCATGCACTGTGGAAAAAGTGAGTTCACATGAACCATATTAAAACATAAATAGTTATGGGCAAAGATAGGAGAAAGTGAAAATGAATTTACAAACAAGGGTGCCATATTCCATGTTATAATTGTTTATGCAAATATTGATGCTTCCAAACAATGGGATTATCTCTATTTCAAGGTTTAAGTAGAAAATCCACAGATACATCCGGTCATGCAAAAGGGATAGCTCAATCAACTCAAGTGGGAATTTTTAAAACAAAAAACAGAAGGAGACCCAAGAAATTAGTGAAAGAAGAGGACAAATCAGACTAGATATAATTGTAGTGAGGATATTAATACTCAGATTAAAGAAAATGAAGGCATTATATGAGAAATAAAATTCAAGCAATTTCCATAGTCCAGCAATTGGGACCACACAAGGGTCGTATCACAGAGGCGATTAAGATAAGAAGGAAAAAAAATAAGAGCTAGGCATCTATCTGCAAAGTGTTACAGCAAAGTCACAACGTCACGAAAAGTATTACTATTTATAACTCGATATGTGTCCCTAGAGCATAAACTCGACATGTCCAGGTAAAGTGGGTCCTTGACTAGGAAAGTAAGGGAATTTAATCGTAGCCTTCAAAAATAGAGAGGGAAAAGCTATGAGCATCATCTGCTCAGTAATTTGATTCCATTAACTTTACTTTCCTTGCTTTTCAGTTTTCAGAACAAAAACCAAAAAAAGGTCAAAAACTGTGTGTTCGATCTTCACTTTCAAGCAGACAATAAATACAATCTGAGTAAGTTGAGGTACAAAAAACGGGTGACATTGAGGCTTAGCTAGCACTGGAGTGGAAATTTCAAAGGGAAACTTGTCGTAGAGAGCCTAACTCTTCAGAAGACGCCCAAAAATGGAGATGGGAGTCTACAACTGAGAAGGTTTTGCTTTGTAATTCACTTACGGCCATTTTTGCTGGCAGGTACTCTCACGACTCACGAGCTTATTTGGTTTCTCATTTTAAAATTTAGGTTTTGTTAAACTATTTACATTTTTTAGAAAATCTATTTTAGATGTAAAATCTCAATTTGAAACCTAGGTTTTGAAAATGTTATTTTGTTATTAAAGCGCACACTCTTTTCTAATAAATTTTCTCTTCCCTTTTTTTTATTTTCTTTTTCCTACCTACTTTTTGACTAAAACTCCGTAAAAGCCAATTCCCAAACACAATCTTTTGAAACATAGGTTTTGCCTCAAAATCCGTAAAATCTATTCTCCAAAACCTAGATTTTATCTCAAAATCGGTAAATGTTATTATGAAAATGACTTCCAAACCAACCCTAAAAGGGTTTCTTTGAACAAGAATGACCCTATGGCAAACCACTCCTACTAAGGTAGTAAGCATGGCTTAGACCAGTGACTGATAGCAAAGCTGAGGTAGCCAGCCTCAGCGCCATGTGGAGTCAGATAAATTATTGCAAATTTGTTATACCATTTGCTTAATACATTTTGGGAGATAGGAAGCAATGAGAAATTTCTCGTTCACATGTTATGAACTTATTTGTAGACCTCCAACTCATAAAATCTAATAATATGATTACTATATTATAAAGAATAAAATAATGACAATAACTATTATAAACTTATCTTAAATAGTTCATTTGGATGGTTATAAAGTTTAAACATTCAAAGAGAAAAATCATAATGGGAATCCAAAGAGTTTAGATTTATGAGCATCCATTTATATAAATAAATTCATAACACTCCCCTTGGACGTCCATGAACAAATGTTATGTCTCATCAAAACCTTACTAGAAAAAATCAATGGGACCAAAATCTAGGAAGGAAAAAAAAGGTACATAACATATATATTAAAGTTGCCTCATTAATAATTTTACCGGAAATATCATGTGGGATAAAACATTGGTTAAGAAAAAGATACAATAAAGTCTAACTTCTCCTGATGACTTTTAGTCTTTCCGATAACAACATCACTATTTCATTATATCTCAATAGAATATACTGGTTTCTCCAGTGGTTTATTATTGCTAATACCTCAAGGCCATATCCTCCTTTTAGCAAAATTATGAATGATGCATTAGCATCATATTTTTCCAAATGTATATTCCATATACTTTCCACTTGCCTTATGCACCATGGAAATAACAAAAAAAGATGTCTTGAATAACCATGATATATCATGCATCCTCATAGCAAATTTATTCCAAACAAAATGATCTCAAATGATATTTTTCATCAAATTATTACATCAAATCCTAGTTTCGTTATTCATTAATGTTCCTACAAAAACTTAATTACAACGTAATATTACCATAGAATAAATATATAGGACATTTGTCCATCAAACACAATATATTTTGTAGACAAAATCATCATAACAAAATTTATGTTTTTAAAATTATTGAGGCATTTAATAACTTGATTTATTGGCCAAGTAAATTATAACATAATTTATTTCCAATATCTTTTTTGTAAGTCAAATTATGTATACTCAAATCACTTTAGTCCACATAAATACATATAATGATTTTTTGGGCATGCTTCTGGCATGTTAAATCCTTTAAAGATTTTCATGTAAACTTAACTATTTAGTAAGTAATATGCATAGGCTACAATAATATTCATTAGACACATTTTATGTTCATATTCTGTAAGACTAGTAATCGTTTTTCATCCGCCACAAAATAATATACCTTATCATAATCATCATTTAACATTGTAAAAAATATTTCACGTAAATGCATGTTCACAAATTATATAATAACTTTATATTTCATGTGCTTTGACTGGAGGTCCATAATTTACCCATTAAAATAATGTAATCATATTTTCTTTGTATCTTTCCCTTTTTGTTTCATTTGGACCAATCACTTTATGTGTTTGTTTGGAAAAGCTATAAGCACGTTCAACAGTGTTTTTCCACAAAATGAGATAATTTTCTCCATATATTTACCTCAACTTGCTTAAAAGCATTTCTCTACCACGTTCCTAAACGGACACATATGTCTACTTTACATTATAGATTATCTATAAGATCCTCATTTCATCACGTAACATTATTATAAAAGTTGTTTTTGATAACTTTATCTTTTCGATTCCGTTTTTCTCATTGTGACATAACTTATTAAAATTCCTTTATTGCTTTTCAAGAACTTGAACATCTCTTCATGTTTTTGCAATTAATTCTATGATCATCTTCTGGAGTGTCAAACTCCTCAATATGATCATCTTAATTGTATGATCATCTTTATCCAAGGTATTATATTTGGGACTGATTGATTTCTCTTGCTTCAGACATGTCCAAATTTTATTATACTAATTAGAGCATTCTCAACTAGAATATAACATTTAGTAATTCTTGTTTAGGTCCATAATTGCATCTAGGTGATCTTTTCTAATACTTCATGAATGCAATGTTTGATAAACTTCTAGTTTATACTATTATATTTGAGGATATATATTTGATGGTGATAATGCATTCAATTTATTTTCTTTTCTAACTACTTTTATTTCCCCCCTCATGAGAAAATTTTTTGGCAAATAACAATCAACTAATAATGCATACAAGTCTCATAAACCTATTTTTCCCTTTAGAAGCACCAGTTTATTTCATTCAGAAATAAACAAGGACGATAATTGTCACACCTCTTTTAGAGTACTTTAAACAAGCAAAAGAGACAATTACTAAACCACTTTAATACTTTTTATGCTCAAGAATTTTTGCTAACTTTAAAAATCATAACTAATTTTTGAAAAATTTAAATCAAGTGGTTCAAGTCTCTATTTGAAGCTCTTGTACTCCTCTACTGGGAAAGATACTTACTATGTCATATTCACGTTCAATCAATGTAGAAAATTCCAGAAGATTCATGGTTTACATGGTCAATTTTTGATTATCCAGATTTTATCTCAAATTTTGGAAATACATAACTTTCATTGTACACATCCAAATTTGACAAACTATGGCTTGTTTTAAACCTTGTATTGTGTACTTTTAATCTAGAAAATTTCATTAACTTTCAACATCCATTATCATGTTTTACCCTTACCTCATCTTTAGTGCTTTTAAAGGGTATTTACATCCTTTTTCCACTTGATTACATAATGTTAGTGTATGATTTGACTAAGAGGGGATGAATAGGTCACTTTTTAAAATCAAAAGCATGATTGCATAATAAATCAAAGTCACTAATGAAAGTAGAGAGAAGATTGACGCGGATGATTTATCCTGGTTCAGTCAACCTGACCTACATCCAGTCCTCAGAGCTCCTCTGAGATTTCCAATCCACTAATCAATAACAAGTTGGACTGACCGGGCCCTTCCAATTGGGAAGCACACTCCCCCTTACTATGCATAATGAAATAGATACTTGCACATTCTGTTTTTCAGCTGAATTTTAGCCTAACAAATTCAATGTCCTAACCTTGAATATCTCACAATAATACAAGAGGAATTAGCGAGGTAAACTCTCTGGAAAGAGTAAAATATGTAATCACTGAAGCTCACAATAATTTATGAACAAAAGATACAGATGGTAGTTGCAGAGAATAAAAGCGTATTGATGTTCATTCGTCGTGTCTTGTCTGTTATGAACATTCTCCTCTTTATAGCTAAAGATTATTAAATATCCATTAGAGAGAATTGAGTAGCCATTGCTCTCAGCGTTGTTGAACGAGGCTTGCATTAAATGATGTATTTAATACTTCATTTATTGTTATTCAACTATCGATGGTGGAGGCTAAGAAATGCAGTTGTTAATGCTGAATGTAGGAGAGCTTTTGCAGACATGGCTATACCTGTTTAATAGGTCAAAGAAAGTGCATTTACGGAGGCAGGTGAAATTTAAAATGGGTAAACATAAATGAGGAAAACTTTGATAAACAATAGGCTTAGCTGTGTCAAAACCAATATCAGATAGGTGAAGAACTCGATTTCTAAAGATCTCATAACTCGAGTCTTGAAGTAGTCTCCATGAAGGAATTTTAAAAGCCATGTAATGAAACTTCAAATTTTCATAACTTAAACTCGAGTTTTAGAAAACTTTTTGTAACATTCTTCTTCTTTGGATTTATAGTTAGTTATTATTAGGTCTTAAATTAGTCAAGGAATAAAATAAATTTTGGATTTAGAAAATAAATTAAGATTTTATCTTAAAATATATATAAGGAAATCTCTCCTAAAAAACTAATTATAAATGTGTGAACTTATCTTTTTATTAAAATAAGTAATGCAAAAAAATTGTTTGATAAAATTTTTTATTGTAACTTATTTCATTTTTTATATATAATATTATTTTATTTAAAAAACCCTAACCCTACCTCTATATAATATACCTATACCTCACCCTAACTCCAAAAACCTACTGCTACAATGACTGCGTCGCTGCAGTAACGCCACAGTACTCAATGATCTTCTTTTGCTCTCTTTCATTTTCTTTTCCATAGCTATAGTGTCGCGCTGTAGTACGTAGCTACAGTAACATGTCCTCTTTTATTTTGTCTCTCACTCCTTTAATGCACCGTATTGTCCACTGTTCAATTGTTTTCACTTACATTTTTTCACCCTTCATGACCATTCCCCCATTTTCCCAAAAGAAAAAAAAAACCTATCTTGTCTTTATGCCTATGTGTGAACCAATAGCCACCTGTATGTGTGGGAGTATGGGGATACTGTTATTTCTATCTTCACCATCAAATCATTCAATCTTATTCAAATTCTAGTTGGTGTGTGCATCTGTGCTTGTATGTCTGTGTTGCCTTTAGGTGTAAGTGTGCATCAGTGGTTGTATGTGAGTTTGTTAAGTCATTTTTTTATTTATCTTATATTATAAAAATGAGAAGGAAAAAATATGTAGTTATATATAGGGCTGAGCAAGCAAACCGGAACCCGGTGGATCCGCCCGAGCCCAGTGTGCTTATTGCCCATTTAGATTCGCCTGAAAAGTAGCTCGGAACGGGCGGGCTCTTTGATTAAACGGGATAGGGCACGGGCACAGCCTCGGGCTACCCGTGCCCATCCATTTATATTTTAATAATTTTATATTGTAATTTTTATATAATACATAGATATTTGATTATGTAAGCTAATAGTTAACCTTGGCCTGATGGAACAAGCGTTTGTTTCAAACACCTAAGTCCCAAGTTCGATTCCTCATCTCAGTTATTTATATTTTTTTGCCTTTTGCATAAAATCTGTTATTTCTTAACACTACAGGAAAAGTCAAAATCCATAGCCTCCACATCTTCTCCCAGGTCTGCTGTCTCCCAAATCCGCTCTCAGCCAACCCCTGTCAGTTTCGTCATCTTCCTCAGAAACACTCCGACCTTTTGCTGCCGACAATGTCGAGCTGCACCAGCTTGAACCCTCAGCTCTTCCCTCCCCAGTTTCAGTTTGTTATGCCATCGAGGCATCATCCACCACTCCATCAGCTTGGCTGTGTGCTTGAACCCTCTAGCTCTTCCCTCCCCAGTTTTAGTTTGTTATGCCATCGAGGCATCATCCACCACTCCATCAGCTTGGCTGCGTGCTTGAACCCTCTAGCTCTTCCCTTCCTAGTTTCAGTTTGCAGTGCCATCATGATCGGGGTATCACCCATCAGCTTAGCCGCATGCTTGAAGAACTGAGGCGCCGATCAGCTTAAACCCTCTAGTTCTTCCCTTCCCGGTCTCAAGATCACAAGCCTATATATCCATCCAAACTGAAGCGTGTTGAAGAATCAGTTGGTTTCTTTGATTGTTAGCTAGCTGCGTGCTTATTCTATTTAATAAGTTCTTGTTTTCCAGCATCTTTCTTCACTTTCCTGTGATCTTGTTTGTCGTTGGTTCTAGTTATTCATCAATGGAGACTAAATAAATTTGGATTTCTAGGTCTTCATGGTCATTCTTGTAAAATACATGCCTTTTAAATTACTTTCTTCACTTCCTCTTCTCGATCCTTTCCATTGCTGTCCTTAGCCATATGTATAGAAAATATAAAGTGATTGAGCATTTCATTTTTGTACATTGCTATAAAAAGCTTGTTTTTGTTGTTTGTTCTGTAGAAAATGATTGTTTATTTCTGTACATTTCATTTTTGTTGATTGTTGAAATTGTGATGTGATGTGATGTGGTCATGTGTTGTGTACTATGGTGTGGATACATCATACATATTTGATTTTAGATTGTTGGGTTTGTTGGATTAATGCTGGAAATGGAATAGGTTTCAGGTAATTTGATGCTTAGTGCTGGAAATGGAAATGGTTACAGGTTACAAGTCCAATACATATTAGGTTACAAAAAAACATAAATGGGCAGTCCGTTTAACCCGCTCAAACCCGACGAGTTTGAGGCTGCCCGTTTAATATGGGCTCAAACGGGTTCATAATAGGTTCGGGATAAGCCCAAACCCATATAATTGTAAATGGGCGGGCTACGGGTTGACCATCAGGCCAGCCTGGCCCGCCTGTTGCTCTGCCCTAGTGATATATATATATATATCTTTGTGCATATATGTATGGGTGTTTATGCGTGTTACTCATTTTATTGTTAAAAAATTATATATATATAGGTGTATGTGTGCGCATCAGTTGGTGTCTGTGGGTGGGAGTAGGTGTTATATGTGTATGTGTATGTGTGTGTTTAAAGTATTTCATTTAGTTATTCTATTATTTTAAATATATATGTGCATAAACATACTAGTAGTAGGTGTGTGTGGGATGTGCATAGCATAGATACCAATTTCTTCAACCTTCACATCAAAAACCATTCACGTGAAGCATGTCTTATCAAAAACAAAAAAAAATTCTTTTGGAAATGACACATGGATTTGTGATGTGTGTATGTGGGAATATATACATAATGTGTGTATGTGTGAATGAGTGTACCTTTTTTTCTTTTTGCTTTCTTTGGTTTTTTTATTTATTTCACCTTTTGCTTTATGTGTGAGTTGGTACTGTAATTTCTTTAAAAGTAAATAAATATAAATATATTTTGTTGATATTTTAAAAATTTAAATATCAAAATAAAAATTTATAATACTATTATTATGCCCACTATTTATTCATTATTACTCTTATCAATATTATAATTATTTTATTCCTCTCAAACAACATGTAAAATTATAAAAGTAATTATATTATAGAAAATAATATTTCACCTCATATGAATAAATAAGAAATTTTATAAATTTGAATAATATGTGGGTGTAAAGGTTAGTCTTAGATATTTAGATTATCTTTGAAGCAACTTCTAAAATATGTTAAATAGTATATTGATAGAACTTGTGTGCTTTTTGTAGACTCTCATTAAGAATTTTTGGAGTGACTTTGTGTGCTTACCAGTGAGTTGGAGAGTAGCATGTAACTCTGAATATTCTTCCATATACTTGTGACCCGCATATAATTAAATTGTAATTGAATTGTATTTTATTCATTTTTGGACCGAATTATATAGATGTAAATATTTAAAGTTTTCAATATATATAATTTGGCATCAAAATTTTTATGACTGTTATGACAGTTGCATTGTGATTGGGTTGGAGTATGGAGGATAAATATGTATAATGAGATTTTTGTCACGTGATAAGCCATTATTCGATGCACAAATGATGGCATTTGTAGGGCCCCTTTATTCTTGTCTTTCCTTTGGCCAGATTGCATTGGAATTGTGGGACATGTGATGCCTCCTTGGTTTTCTTTTAAGGAGGGGAGCCATAGTCCAAACTTGAGCGTATACATTTGGTCGGGTGTATCTTAAGAAACTAGTGAGCTTGAGACAATCCAGTTATATGGATAAGTTTTTATTAGACTATGTGTTAGCTTATGCTCCAGTCAGCGAAAAAAAGATAGATGGTGATATATGGTGGTTGCATATTATATTATTATTATGCATTTTTGTGAAGATAATTATGAGTTGCATAATTATAAAAAACAAAATTGGTTATATGGTGATATTTTCTTATACATATACACATGTATTTGTAAATTAGTTCTTCCTTTTTAATTGTATGTCATTTACTTGTGTTTGGTAGGAACTTTCAGTAGTTACTGAGGCGTGGAATCTCACCCGTTATATTAACATTTTTCAAGTGATTGTTCTAATAGACATCAAGGGAAAACACCTATGGAGTGAGCCTTGGTGGCTCTTTGGTGCTCTTAAACTATAACTCAAGTTTTGGAAAAATTTCATTTGG
The DNA here is from genome assembly GCA_025593235.1 of Vachellia pachyceras. Taxonomy (NCBI): domain Eukaryota; kingdom Viridiplantae; phylum Streptophyta; class Magnoliopsida; order Fabales; family Fabaceae; genus Vachellia; species Vachellia pachyceras. Next base: position 48,183 of record JANTPZ010132990.1, read on the forward strand.
AACTCAAGTCTGTGTATCATGCTTTTGACCTAGAAGTCATTTGCTAGGCATGAAACTCGAGTTGGAAAAAGGTGAACTCGAGTTTTGTAAAACTCTAAGATGGAACTTCAAGTTTTCCAATGCTAGTTTTATCTGTAGTTGTGAAACTTGAGTTATGAAATCCTGGAACTTGAGTTCTAACAAAGCACTTTCCTGGACAAAGTTCATGAAGCACGAAACTTGAGTTCTACAACATGATGAAAAACTCGAAGCTTAAACTCGAGTTTTGAAATCAAGTTTTGTACTTCACATTATGAAAGTTCAAGTTTTGAGGAATGAGGGCTCGAGTTTTTGAACTGAATAGAAAAACTTCTTTCTAAAACTTCAAGTTCTGACTTAGAGTTTTTTTAACCTGAAACAAGGCTTCTTTTACAAACTTCAAGTTTTGACATCCAGTTTTGAAAACAAGTTGCAGAACTTGAGCTTTTAAGATTCCTGACTCGAGTTTCAAAACATTTTGAACAGTACCAGCAAAGTTTCAAGGTTTTGAAACATATTCCAAATCCTGCAACATCAAAGGGTTTTTGTTATCATCAAAGCAATCTATCAACATAACTTGTTTTTCTACTTGCATAGCAAACTTAACATTTCCATATAGTGCATAGACAACATAGATCAATTTGAGGCATTTCATACATGATTCAAAATAAATAAATTGATCGTGAAACACATAAACTTCCATTACTACAACATGTGCAGTAGCTTGATAGCATCTTCCAACCCTTAGCCTTCACCTTCTTTTGCCTTTGCCTTTATTTGATTTTTGGCTTACGATGTTTTAAATTTGAGCAAGAATGAGATTTCATGGGAATCTCAATAGCAAATGTTACTAACTAAAACATTAACCTGCATAATTATTATTAAACAAAACTAAACTAGCCATGAAGTAGGAATATACCTTACATACTACTAATTTGTACATGTTCATGGCCAAGACACAACTTAAAGTAAGGATCTCCATGTTCAACTAGTCACATAACTTTACTTAATCAATCAACAAGGCATACAATCACAAATAACAATCAATATCATGTTAATGTAAAAGGTTAATAACTTTACTACCTTATGCTTGGTCTCCCTTATACTTAGCTTCTTTTGGCTCTTTGAAATTTGTATGACCTTAGCAAAAATCAATGCCTCTTCCAAATGAGAAAGTTCTCACTTTCTCTCTCTTCTTGAGCTTTAGGCTTTCACTTCTCACTTTTCCTTGATCCTCTTTCTCTTCTCCAAGCTTTTCTTCCTCTCTTCCTTCTCCTCTCTTGCTTGTTCTCTCTCTCTCTCTTTCTCTTGCTTTTTGATCGAATTTTCGCCACTTGGAAGATGTCTTGAAGACTTTATAAAAATATCTCAAGTTCGTAAGTCATGTGGGATCCATTTTATGTGGAAAAATAATATTGTAGTGATATTTTTACTACATGGATATAAACTCTTACTTTTAGTCTTTTAACAAGAACATGCCATGTGGAACTTGGGAACCCCTTTTTAACCTTTGGTTACTTTATTGTTACCTCTTGTCCCTTTCATCAAGAATTATTCTTCTAGAAATACCTTTTGGAAAACCTCTTATCACCTAATCTATGTAATATCATTAAAAATTACACTTTTGTAACTGCTTAAGGTGGTAGGTTCATCCGACCTAAGCCACAGAATATAAAATCTTATCGTTGTCTAGCCCTTGAAAATAGATCAAAATATTTATGATTTCCAAGGATTGCACAGGGTGCAATCCTAAGGTCGTTCTCTCTAAAGCTATTTATGTACCACTATTTACTAACTTGCGATGAGGTTCGCTTTGCAAATTAAATCTGTTTTCTTTGATTCAAAATTGCTATATACCTAGAGCAAATTACAAAATAAAAAAAACTTCTTTTTGGTATTTTTGATTTAGAGAAAGCAGTGAAAAATAATTGAAGTGTAAAGTATGGATAATGAAGTTCCTTTTGAAAATGAATCAAATCGTCATAGTTCGCAAAAGATTAGGAAAAGTATTAGTTTACACACTAAGTTTTGTAATGAAAACCTTGACAACTCGCTGGGTCAGAAATTCCATGTAATGAAACTCCATTCCATGAAACCCTTTCAAAACACTTAGTGTGTGTATGAAATCGCAAAGTGACAAATTTAACTCAACACATCATTGCCTCTAAAATCAAGCACAACAAAGAAGATAGAAGAGAACAATAAAGATTTCATTGAATAGGTAGAAGTGAGACTTCACTGTACCACGTCAATCACCAAACAAGTTCAATACACAATTAATCCAAGTTTGACTCGATCGAGACCAAGTGTCTACATACAAATTACAAGTTCTAACTCAGAAATAAAGTAATCTATAACATAAATACAGATTGAAAACCAATACCCCCCTTTTGGCACTTCAAACTTAGGCTATTTTCATCTCCAAGAGAAAGAGAGACGCTCAGCTACTCATATGGTGCGAAATCGGACTCTAAATGGAAGGTTGAAGCATCATTATAGATTAGGGATGAAATGGAATGGTAGTAGGGTTTTGATGAGTAGTGAGAATGAAGAAATGGGAATGGAATAGTTCTCTGCCTCCTCCTTCTTTTTCTCCTTCGACACTTACCCTATTTAGGTCATAATAACTATTCAAGGTCGGATCCAAGAAGACAGGTCGGGTTTATTTTCCTTTTGGAGATTAGTTAGTTGCTGCTGCGAGATATTCATCGCGGCGAACCTCTCCCGAGAGTTCATGCTTGTCTATTTTGAACTTTAGCCATAGCGAACTTTAATTTATGTCGCAGTGAACTTCTCCAGAACTATCTCCTCATGTTCTTGTTCAAAATTCCTCAAATGGAATAGCAAATATTTAAAGTATCATTTACTCATGATAGAATTTAAGCACAATTGTATCATTATTCATGGCAGATGCACCCAAAATTACACTAATCCAATTCAACAACTCTATATCTCAAATTAAGCACATGAAAGGGTAATAGAGGACTAAAATTGAATCAAAAACCCTGAAAATCGAAGTACGAAAATGGTATAAATAAGGTTTAATCATAGGTATATAGGGTATCCTTAGGATTTCTACTATTTTAGCTTACCTTTAACTTATCTTAAATTACACGTTTAGCCTTATATTTCTAATACAGAAAATCCAGATATTACATAGATCTTAGCCAATATTTATCTTAACTTTTCATCTATGTGAATTGTGGTGGATTAATAAGAATAAATAGTGCATATTTAAACCTTTAAAGTGAAAAATATCTAATTTCTGACTAAAAGCCAATTTTACTGGGAGAATTTCTTTGGCTTAATGTGTATCAATGTTGCAATATATCAAATCAAATATGCTAATAATAAAAATGAAGATAGTTCTCACAAGTGTTGATCAAGGCTTTTTTAGGCTTTAATAAATTATTCATGAATCGTATAGCACTCATTTATTCAAAGAATCTTGTAAACTTTAGCTTGCAAGCTAATGATAATCACACATGTAACCATCTTATAGTTGTATTTATCATATTTATTGAATAATTATATGGTTTACATGTTATTCAAATGGGTCCATGTGAGTTAGATATATTTCCAGAAATGTAGATATCAATTTTGAATCATAACTAATGATTTTCTTATAATCCATTTTCTTTTGAGATCATGCATCACATAATAATGTTTGAGTTATTTAATATGTTGGCTATTCTATAAGAATCTCCTTGTTCTTTAATGAAATCAATACATAACCTTTCAATGATTTATTGTATCATATTTTTTACTTAGATGGTCAAACAAATCATGTCACCAATACATTTGTTTGAATCAGTAAACTTTCTGTTTGCTGTAACTTTTCAATTTTCATAACGTATTGATTTAAAATCTTATTATGACATATTGACATGACATCCATTTTGCGGAATCAAAGGCTTTATGAAATATATAAGTAGAACTTCATCCAAAATTAGTCCTCACTTGTATTCTAATGATCTCCCCTTAAGTGTGGTCATATAAATATGTCTTCCTTATTCATGTACTTTATTGGAAGTCCCGGTGATTCTTAACTCATATACAATCATGTATTTCAATTTAATTGAGCTATTACCTTTAAATCCTTTAATGAACTAAAGTTTTGATATCAATCTATGGGTCATAATTTTAATGATCAATTCTTTTTCCACCCATAAAATTTATATTAGTTATTAAAGAGCTAAATCAATTATCTAACTAATTTTCAGAAACTATGTGCTTGTTTGGTAACACTGTTTCCCCAACGGTGCATGTAAGCTGAGACAAAACTATCTTAAAATATGTAAAAACCATCTCGAAATCCATAAAAACCATCTTGAAATCTACAAAACCATCTAGAAATCCGCAAAATACCTTAGAATCTGTAAACTCCGTTCTCCCAACGGAATTCCCAAACACACACTATAGCAATTTTGTAGCATATAGTTCTTCAGGAACTACTATATTTTGTTATAGCACTGTATTTTACTCATATTTCAATCAATCTATTTGTTTTGATACATATTCAAAGTATAAAATGTTTCTCCTATTAAATATATATTGTGATATCTCAAATATTAATTGAATTTAAAAAAATGAAGAGAAATTCGAAGAAACCTATAATGTAAAATCAAAATACATACAAAGATTGTATACAATGATTTAATTATGCTTGAGGGATTAAAGTTTAATGAATAAAATTTGAGAGAAGTATGAAGACAAAATTATTATAATATACTATACCATATCATAATATATGGTAATGAATAATTATTTTATAGTTTGAAAAATATAAACAATGTAGTAGAAGCAATGTTCAAAAAATCGAACTGAACAATGAACCAGTTGAAGTAGTGGGTTAAGAGTTAGTTGGTCAAATTGAGGTTAACTCGAGGTTAAAATGATCATATTAATAATACAATTTTTTAAAAAAATTTGAACCAAAAGATAAATTAAAAACACCGCCTCATGGTGGGGTGAAAAAGCACTCCCCTGTGACCCTCTGACTTGACAGGTGAGAGCAGCATGCTGTGAGCCTCTAACCCTCTGACTTGTGACTAGTGAAGGCATTTAAAAAAAGCCGAAGAGATAAAGTGAAGCATCCTCACTCATGCTCCCTCACCGTCCCTTGAACATTGTTATTTAATATTTAAACAAAGCACTTGAAGTGGAAGGTAGAAGGTGAATCTAGAGCAAATAACAATGGATCTTTCGATGAAGCAATAATCTATCCCTTGAATATAGATCTCGACCTTCTCTTCACTCCTACTCCCTCACAAAAAATAAAGTGTTCAAGGGATGGATCTTTAGCTCCAAACTTTTTAAGTTTGATGCTTATTTTTCCTGTGCTTAGAATGGATCTCTTACCCATAGATATTGTCCTTATCCTCACTCCTACTCCCTCACCATCCCCTCCTACCGCCATGGGAGATCTTCTTGGTGCACCACGGACAAGGAAGCATAGAGCAATGAAAGACTTGACAGAAAGAAGAACTAAAGCAATCGTCTTTCTTCTTCTTCACTTGTTCCTTTTCCATATTTAACTTGGGTAACCCAACCAAACAAGTGGGTTACCTTGCTTTAGGCTGGTTTGCACCAATTCAATCTAATCTACACCGGGTTGGGTTTCTCTTGCTTTAAGCCCTCAACCGGATAGGACAAGTGGCCGATTTATCGGTTTCAATTTGAATCAGCTAATCTATTTCAGGTTTTTGAACATTGAGTAGAGTAACAGTGAAACAAAGGAGATAAGAAGTGTGAAGGAATTTTTGTTCATCCTTGATAATAATAGGAAGTCAAAGAAAAATAGTTAGCATAGGCACTTACATGTGAAACAATAACCTATGTTTCAGAAGTTATTAAGTTAAACCTCCTCAATGAAATACATAGCAATGAAAACTTATGATACGCCCAGTTTCCTTTCAAATTATCCAAATTATTCAAGCATTCAAAAAAACATCATTGAATGAAAATCCACTAAGGAGAAAACTCGTATTTACAATATGTGTGTGTTTACACATCACAAAACTAATTTTATCTAATAAACCAGAAAGTAACATAAGTTATAATTATTATTCTCTCAATTCAAAATGTGAAATAAATATATGATTATTGATTTTCCCTCAGATGTCACATAAAAATAGCATATGTTGGTCAAGGTGTGACAGCAATTGTCCCATGGTGGGGCAAGTTGAGGGTGCACATCATAGTCGAACTATGACACTTCAATGTTTGGTCTACTAAGGGTTAAGGAAATAGAGTTGTGCCTTGACTAACAGCTATAACTTTTAGCTAGGTGGTAAGTGTTTGATCCTAACAATCAGCATCAGTGCCACGGTCATGGCTTCGATTCCCAACAAGACAATTGTTGAAAGGGAGATTGTTGGCCAAGTTGTTGCAACAATTTTCCCATGATAAATCTTAGACAATAGTCATAGTCGAACCATAACACTTGGACATCTGCTCTACTGAAGGTTAAAGAAATAAAATTACGTCCTAACTAACAACTATAGTTTTTGACCTAGTGATAAGTATTTGACACTAATAATACATGTATCAAATAATGATTATTGTCTAAGATTTATACAAATATTATTCAATCTCATATATTTAAATTTGTAAATAATGGTATTCCAAAAAGGTAATCAATTAGTTTTTCGTCTATTTGGTTTCCTACCAACTCCTGGGGCATATATCGTTGCCATAGTATGAAATATTATAATAATTTCTCTCTCACAAATTAATCACAATAAATTAAAATAAATATAATGTAGGCTCACAATAAATTAAAATAAATTTAATGCACCCTTATTGGCTTATGCACTTCTTCTTTTGTCTTTTCAATAATTTTAGGAATCTTTACGCACAACTTATTTTCTTGGGCATTATAATTACTTTTGATATTTTCATAATGTCTCATGGTCATTTTGGCTTCATAATGTCTCATGACCATTTTGGTTATTTTTTTTCAAATAAATTGACATATATTCTTCTATATGACTTCTGATCATATTGTAACATTTCTTATAATTTTGATTACCATAGAGATATTTTTAATTCAAAAGGTATGACAAGGCTCAACTTTTAATTATCAATATTAATCTTTTCAATGTAATTTGGTCATGATTATTATCTCATCTAACATATATGTTCATTTCTTTCAATAGTACATCATCAATTCCTCTAAATATTAGTCTTCTGGACCAAAGCAAAAAATCTTTTAAAGCTACAAAGCTTTGATGTTTGAATATTTAGCTTTACAAACTTTGATATTTGTAACAATTAGATTGTAGAAAGGTCATAATTTTTTATCCCATTTACTAATACCCGCGATGTTCTTTCTCAAAAGAACAATTACAATAGATTAGAATAGTGATGTTACTTATGGTATATAGCCACAATTGCAAAAGTATTTTGCCTACTGACTATTTAATTAAAATAATATTATCATGAAATAGATTAAGTATTATTTAGTTATTAAGTGCAGATACACACTTTCTACAGAAAACAAAATAGACATAGTAGTTGTATAAGGAGATATCACTACTAGAAAATCACATATTAGCGAGAAAAATTAGTGACAACTTGGATATTTCTCTCTAAATTGCCCAATTAGTGATGGATATTAAATTATTCTCTAATTTCCAAATTAGCGAGGAAAATCAGCAACAACTTTGACATTCCTCTCTAAATTGCCCAATTAGCGAGGAATTTAGTGAGGAATAATAGCGATGACTTTAATATTCTTCTTTAAATTGCCTAATTAACGAGGAATTTAGCGTGTAATGTTAAATTTCTCTCTAATTTTTCAAATTAGCAATGAAAATTAGCGACAATTTGTATATTCTTATTTAAATTTTCCATTTAGTGATGAATATTAAATTCCTTTCTGATTTTCCTATGTAGCGATGAAAATTAGCAACGACTTGCATATTCATATTTAAATTATCCAAATAGTGAGGATTAATTTTTTCTTTGTAAATAGCAAGAAAAATTAGCGAATGATACACAATCTTCTTTAAATTGTCTAATTAGTGAAGAATTTAATGAATACTAATACTTCCTTTCTAAATAGAGAAAAATATTAGCGAGTGTATGCGCAATTCTCTTCAAATTGTCTAATTAACAATGAATTAAAACAAAACTAATATTTTCAATCTAAATAATGAGGAAATTGAAATGAAACATTTTCCCCTCTAAAATTTCATCCAAATGTTTTTCAAAAAAAATTATTTCCCTCCAATGCCTAAATTTCATTCCCCGCTCTAAGCTATCAAACTGTGCGTGAGAGGTATTTCCCATCCCGAAGATTTCAACGGACCTTGCATTGATGCTGCCATTAGAATGGCTCTGAGTAACTGACTTCAGCTGCTGTTTCATCCGAAAGAAATGAAAAGTGTTGTTGGCTTCTGCTGCTGTCCTCTACTCTTCCTCTAGGGCACAGCAAGCATCGCCGCATTGCCTTCGCCTCACCGCATCTCGAGTTCACATGCCGGCATCCTCGAGTCCTAAGCCCACCTTCACTTGACCTCCTTTGTCCAATCTGCCCCTCCATTGTAAGCATTTCTGAAATCTCACTAAAATTTATGACAATAAAACTAGCAAATGGCTAGTTGGTAAAGTTCGTCCAACTATTGGGCATAAGCAGGACAAGATTCCCCTTCTTGTGTAGAGTGATTTTTTATCAGCTAGGTAACACGTTTATTATATTTAAAGGCAAGCTTGCTCATGGATAGGAATACATGTGAACATTACAGCAACGGGGTCTTGCTAAATCTCACCGCATACCGGGTTTTTGGTAAATTGGGAGCAGAAATTGGACAATTGACTCATTTGTGGAACCTCCCACAAATGGTTTCTCTGGAACTATACCCCCACAGTTAGGCAATTGCAGTCTTCTTGAGTATATCAATCTTTCTGATAACTACCTTATGGGACAGATACCATGTACCTTGAAAAAGTTGGAACATTTAAGGTATATTAGTTTATCTTATAATCTGCTTGCTGGTGAAATTCCTGAGTCTTTGTTTGAAATTCCTGAACTGGAAGAGGTTGACCTGCCAAAAAAAAATCTAACTGGTCACGTACCATTAAATATTGGAAACACATCTAAACTGTTCAGGTTGTACCTATCTAACAATCTGTTGTCAGGGATTATTCCTACTTCCATAGTTAACTGCAGTAGATTAGAGGTGTTATTTGTGAACAATAACATATTGACGGGAACTCTGCCTCAAAGTTTGAACAATTTTATTTATTTAAATTTCAAAAACAATAGTCTTCGAGACAACATTCCTCTTGGTTCTGGAAGTTGTGGCAAGTTATTTATTTTGGACCTGTCCTTAATGTATTTAGTGGAGGCATTCCCTCAGGATTGGGGAATTGTAGTAGTTTAGCAGAACTTTTTGCTGAGAAGAGCAACTTAGTGGGCAGCATTCCATCATCCCTAGGATCATTCCATCACTTCTTCTTGTGAATATGTGCTTTCCCCTAGGCAAATCAGCATGATATTGGGGCCTCGTTCACTGAAAGATGGAGCTAGTTCTAGCTTTTTCTTGTTTCTTTATTTGATAAGTTTCTTTTGTAAGGTATTCCTTTTAGCGTATGTTTTTCCCGTATATGATTTTCACTCTGTTAATTTGTTGAATATGTGTCCTGTTAAACTGAGAGGCCCAAAGGTGCCTGATCATTGCACCAATTCATTAGTACTAAATGCATGAATGGTATTAGCCTTGTATTTAATGGGCCATCGCAAATCTTGCTATTTCAGTTCAAAGTAATTCAATAATTGGCTATACTATTTTGTGTGAGGACTGACATATCAGGAGCACTAGGTTTTGACTAATGTTCTTTTTATCAATTTGATGATGCTATCAGGATATTAACCTCTCATGATCCTGATCTTATCTTCAAACTCCTATTTTATTATTTTTCAATTAGAATCAATTCATTATTTGGTCAGAATATTCCCTTTAGGATATTTTTATTGAAAAAGGATTAAGGTTCAAAACTTGTACAGGATATCGAAGGCCTTGAATGGTGGCAGTGCTACCACAGGTGACATTATCAGTACAGCAGGGAGGCTCAGATCAAACAAGAGCTTGAAACTACTACACAAAGGCAAGAGATTGTGTCATGTTTCGTACGTGATCATGTCATTTTGTATTTTAAATATGACATGCTTATACAACCTTCATGCTTACAATAAACTGTTGATTGTCTACAGATAAGTGCACTTAGAGATGAAGAACTTGATGTAACTTTTTTCAAAGCATTGTCTCATGTTCAAGAAATTCATGCCAACTGCAAAGTGTTGCTAAGGACACACCATCAGGTAATTTGTTCAGTTTCCATCCTGCTTCATGCTTACAATATCGGGAACTTTGGTATTATACTTTGCACCTAAATTCAATACTTTTTATTGATGCAGATATTTCAATTTCTGTTCAATAATTTTAGTGTGATATGGATATTTTAATTTCTGTGTCATGGGCTAGCTATTCTCTTGGGTTAGATGGGATGTGGCATTCCATTTCTTGTTCAGTCCAGTTGCTGATCTGATTGTTTATATTTATATTTTGTTTCACGTATTTGCACACCATTAATTAATGAAAATACATTTGGTCATATAGATGTTAATACGTGATTTTGATGCTTCATCAACGTTTATTCTCACAATATAATTTTAAACACAGTTTTCGAATTGTTGGGTTACAAACTTTTTTGAAAGCATAATTTTATGGGTGATTCCCATTCCTTTTTCTTTTAATTTTTTGGTGGGTTACAAACTTTTTTAAAAGCACAGTTCTCTTTTCTTTTCTGATTCGTCGTCCATCATGTCCCTCCTTATATTACTTCATCCTTTTCCTCCTTCCTTGCCAATAGTCTCAAATCTAATATCATCATAACTTATTTTAACAAACATTTATAAACCATTGACATATGATATCAATAGTTCATACCTTGTAAATGGACCATAGGAGCATGTTGGAAGGACATAAAATTTAAAAGAATTCAAATATAACTTATTTTAATTTATGAATTTAAACAATCTTTGCTGATAAGAAGTTTGTAAATATTTTTGAAGAATGAATTTATTAAAATTCAGGAAGTCCATATTAATTTGAAAAATAAAAAGAAATATATTCATAAATATTTAGAAATTTATAAGTTCACGTATATTTTTTTGGTTGGCTTAATTGGCTTTTGTTAGTATTGTTCCCATGGTATGGGTGGAAAAAAAAACTCGAGTTTGATGGAAAAAAAACTAGAAGTGATGTGAGATCACATTACGAGACACTTGAGGTTTGTTGGATTGTTCACAATAACTTTTTGAGATCACAGTCAGTAAATTAAATATAGAAACATAGTTCATAATGATTGGAATGGACTTGAATTTGAAGAAGAATTATTTACAATAATTAAATATAGAAACCTCCCTCTATGTTCATAGCAATACAAGTCTCTATTAGAATTGCATGTGTTCCTATCAAACATATAATTTGTTTGACATCTTTTGATATTACGTTTTTGGGTGATGTGTTATACACGTATCACATGTATTTCTTCCTTTTTTCTATTGTAACTTTTAAGATTTCATTTTCACGTAGAGAGATGAGGGTTGATAGAAGTTGGATGTACAATAGACAGGATCAAAGTAGAAAAGGGATAACTGAAGAATTTATTTGTGGCACAGATGGGTTTATAGAGTTTGCAATACATCAAAGAGGCTTTGTTTCTAATGGCATGATAAGATGCCCCTGTTCAAGATGTGATAATTTGAAGTTTCATGACATAGATATTAGAACTCACCTCTATAGACATGGTTTTGTGCCTGAGTACTACCAATGGGTCTCATGGAAAACCCTATGTACTAATGGCTAGACGAGAATGTAATATCAATTTAAATTCTCAACTGAGGGATGATAGTATCCCAATTCTCAATCCTTGTTATAATATGGTATTGGAAGCTGTTGGTCCTAGTTTCAATCCAAGTGCATTTGGTGGGAATGGAATCTCTAGTGGAGATGAAGTGTTTGAATTTGAGGAAGAGCTTCCTAATCGTGAAGCTAAGAAGTTATATGAGATGGGCATAGAAGGACAATCATTCGAGGGAGATGGACAACATGGAGATGCTGAGAATGAAGGAGGTGAAGCTAAGAAAATATATGAGATGGGCATATAAGGACAATCACTCGAGGGAGATGGACAACATGGAGATGTTGAGAATGAAGGAGGTGATGAATATGTTGATGATGATGCGTTCATTAATGCCGAAGCTTCTCTCCCATATGATAAAGTGGCTCAAGCATGGATAAAGGCGGTTGGTGGGATGAAGAAAGGTTATGTTTATGGATTTGGATCATATTCTACCATGGTATGTAATTATAGTAAGAGTACATGTCACTTTAATACTCCTTAACATGTTCCGCCTCATCCTACACCGAAAGTAGATTTCCTCAGGACATCTAAATTTGAAGAAATTGTCAACCGTGTAGTAGAATAAAAGATGTCAGATTTGAGATTTGCTATACAACAAGACATTTTTTAGGCTATTAGATCTTTAGGTGAGAACCCCGGCTCCTGATCAACATGCTAGTTCTGTAAATTCTTCCAAGCAATCAGATTCAAATAACTAAACAATAACTAGATTGTTTGGAGTTTTTAACTTTTATATGTTTTATTTGTTAACTTTAAGACTTTTTTCATACATTAGGATATATGGCGATGGTTAAAGACACTATGTACTTGATTTACTATTTAAAATTTGATTTTTGGGTCAATTGTGTGATTAAACATGATTTGTTTATAAAACATTTTTGTAAATGCGTAGTTGATGCATATATAAAATTAGTGATGTATTTAACGATAGAATTGTCAAGTATGGTTATGATAAATCCACATAATTGCCCATTTTGCAACGGAATATAACACATTTAGCGACGTAAATATTTACCACATAATTATCATTTAGCGACAGAAGAATTCCATCTCTAAAAATTGTTGCTATTTAGTGATGGAATTTTTCCTTCGCTAATTGAGTGATGGATAATTCTGTCGCTAAATATTAGCGATCTTATTTTAGCGACAGAAGTTTTTTGTCACTAAATCGGTTTTAGCAATGGATTTTTCATCATTAAATATTGTTTTTTTGTAGAGTGCACTACACATAATAAGATATTGATGTTGCCAATTATATGCTTATCACTAGCTTTATTATTTGGTTTTTTTATTTGTTTCAAAATTGGATTTATGTTTTCATTTCGTATCACAGTTCAAACATTAAAAATTGGTTGGGTTTTACTAATACTTTTGAAATAGGAAAAAGTTTTCGGTAGAACCCATTTTTAATATGATACCGAGATTGGTTTTGAAAATAATCAGATGAATTAAAATTTATAATTGAATATAAGTTAACAACAAATGAACCAATATATGAATTATTTTATACAATTATATATAATATTCTTGTGTATCAATGCAAACATGTAATTGAAATGGATAGATAAATAAATATAAAAAACATAAATTATATATAGATATAGAAATAGATATCAATGATACTGATGTGAGCATAATGATAAACAACATAATAACATAAATAGCAAACTAAAAATAAATAACAAAAAGATAAAAGATGATAACAATAAAAGTGAACATGACAATAAAGTGTTATAAAAATGAGAAAATTTGAGAGTAGAGGAAGAGAGTAATAGAACAAAAACATTTGGAGAGGAAGCAGTGAAGTATTTCCAATTCACATGTTTATCACAATACTTTGAACATGACTTTTATTTATAGGCTTCCAACTTATAAAGTCTAATAATATGATTACAATGTTATAAAGAATAATATAATGACAATAACTACTAGAAAATTCTCTCTAGCAATCCATTTGGAAAGTTATGGAGTTTCAATATTTAGAGGAAGAGAATCCTAATCAAATTCCAAAGAGTTCCAAGTTATGGACATCCGCTCATATAAACTCAATACGAGCCCTTAAATGTCTATAAACAAGTGTTATGCCTCATTAAAATCTTATTAGGAAAAACCTGATGAGATAAAACCCGGTGAAGGAAAAAATACACAACATATAAACTCTTCTCAAGTAATTCATTGGGGAGGTTATGGAGTTTGATCATTTAAAGGAAGATAATCCTAAAGGGAATCTAAAGAGTTTAAAATTATGGACATCCACTCATTTACAAAATTCATAACACCCTGCAAAATGTATTATCCAAATCAACATGAAATGTGTTTCTAAATTCATGTGCCATCTGGGTTTAGTGGGTGTAACTCTTCTTCTGTTTATGTCCTATCTTTAATATTTGCAAAACGGATGACATTTGTATATAATTGAAAATATATGTTAAACACAAATAGTTGAAGATATATAAGTCGATGTATAAGTTGTAGTTGTTCAAGGATATGAATCTTTAAATACCTTTTGATAACAAATTTTGCAGTAAAATGTTTTTCAGCAATTTTACAATAGAATTAATAGAGTTATTCTCAATTGTATTTGACAATGCTAAACAAAACAGCAAACCCCATTTTAAAAATATAAATGCAAGCAAGGACCATGTGCTTCTTTCTTTGTTTTTTTTTCCCAATTAAATAGGTAGGCGGTATTAATAGTATGAGGTCACAAGTGAATTCAACCCTCTTGAAATTGAAAAAAGTAACAAGCAAATGACTTTATGAACTGTTAAATCATATTAGAGCAAGCTTCAAGAAATATTATTCAAAGAGTGAATTAACATTCACTTTAAAAAGGTCAAAATGATAAGTTTGACCATTTTCATTGAAAAAGGAATTGCATAAGCACCCAATGCCAGGAGGGGTTGAGGAATCTCTTCATTTCTTTTATTGTTTCTCCATTTTCTCCACTTTGAAATGTTACTATTTCATGGGATTTTCACTCTTTTTCTGTTTTTTCTTAGGTTAAGTTGCAAAAATACTATAAAATTTTTGTCCAATGTACACTCAACATCATAAACTTTTTAGATGCAAAATTACTTATAAACATTCAAAAAGAGAGTAAAAGTGATAATACCGTTAAAAGAGGCTTAACTTCCATTTACCATCATATGAAAATACCAAAATAACTTCTAACAAAAAAAAAAAACGAACCCTCTCCCCCAACCTCTCAATATCATCCTCTATCCATGCTCAACGTTGAATTCATCAACAACAACTTCAAAACTTCATATCATCAAACACTAGTAAAAAAATATTATATACCTGCGGATTTTTCTTGTGAAAAAAATTCGCAGGTATATTTCCTACGAATTTTTAATTCCGCAGGAAAATACTTGCAGATTCTAATGGTAGCATCAATTCCGTGGGTAATTTTAGGATTTTCTAATGAAAAATAACCATATTTATTTAAAAATATTTTTTAATTTTTCACAATTTTTTTTGCGGATTTTTTTGCGAATTTTACCTGCAGAAAATTTGCAGAAATGAAACTTTTTTTTTTGTAGTGGAAGGTGATTATATCATGGCTCATATTCACCCTGAGTGCTACCCCAAAAAAGTCCTTCGAAAAGTCGCAAGCACATGCCTCAGGCCCATTTCATATCCTGAAAAAACTTGGTCCTAATGCCTACATGTTCGAATTACCTCATACAAGTCCATTAACCTAGTCTTCATTGTGAAGGATCTTGTTTCTTATAGAGATACTTTTCAGGCACTCCCATTATTTAGTGATGATTTTGCAAGTTCCTAGTAACGTGATGATTCATTCCACCATTGCCAACCATCACAATGGCCAAGGAGATGATTGATGCTATAATGGATGCCCAAACCATTTTCACTTCTAAGGGTGACCGCTATCTTCTCGCTTGTTGGAATGGATCTTCTGATACAGATGCCACTTAGATTTTGGAGGATGAGTTTCATCAAATCGATCCCATCTTGCTTGACTCTTGTAAGCTTTCTACCTCTCTCCGAAGGTAAGTTGATCTTCTCAACCAGGGGAAAATGATGGGAATTATAAAAGGGTAAAGAATATTCCACAAAGATTTGAAAACTATCACACTTAATGTCACATATTTAAAGACTATTACACTTAATCCTGAATCATTGTTGTCATTTATGGTCATTTATTTCATTATCATTTTGGCCATTTACTTTGATTTTGAATTTTCATTGCTTTTGTAATCGATTTTCTTATCATTAGTTCTAAAGTTTGAGTGAGGCTATGAATAACCCTAACATATTTCATTGTACTCAACTGATGCCTTGAAAGAAATAATATTCTTTTTCTGCCTTTCTGAATCTCCATGTGTCTCTCCTTCCCTTAATATCTTCCTCTCTTCCTCTTCTCCATTCTCTCTCTTCTTCCCTTCTCCTTTTTCATCCTGCATTAGTATGTTACACAACCCTCCCTTATGTATTTAAGATTTATTTTCCATCCATCAAACCGTTAGTTGATGATTAATTTCACTTTTAAACCTTTATTTTTGCCAAACTACCCCTCTTTATCAAAAGAACTATTTAATACATTCATATTTTCTTAAAAAAATATTTACACTGCCAAAAAATAATTATGATACGATGGACAGACTTTTTTATCCTCTTTGCATTTATCAGGGTTAGACTGGTTAATTCTTCTCAATGCACCAAAGAAAATGGAAAAAAAAAAGTTGAAACAATTACAATGTGAGATCATTATCAAGATTAATAATTCATTGCTTAAGAAGCAGGTTGGTTCTTATGAGTTGGGTAAATGTAAATTTCACTTTCTTTAATGAAATTAAGAAAAGTTCTATTGTTCACTCTTGCTCAATTAGTTATTTCATTGTTGGACCAACATAGTTGGGTTTAGCAGAACGAGTTAGTCCCTAACTACATAGTAAATCAATATTCAAATTTTTATTAGAAAAGGTGCAGACATTTATTAATCGATAATACCTCAAATGAATTAACTTCTATAAGAAAATGTCTATATTTTTTTTTAAAAAAAAAGCTATTTCGCACTTGAATACATATCAGATCTAATTAAGTTGGTGTTCTAAAAGCTTCCTATACAGTTGCAATGCTTCATGGATTTAAGTGGTCTGGAATAGTAAAGTGGTGGTCTCGGATATTAGGAGTTTGCTGCAACCTTTTTTTCTCTTGTGGTTTTCAGGTTTATTTCTATATATAAGTAATGTTTTTCTGAACTTTGTAATTTGTATTAGCAAAAAAATGATTATATGCATGTCTTTTTTAAAGGGAAAATTAGAATAAATGACGTAGATAAAATAATATTTATTGGAGATGACCATAAAAACAGTAGTTATTTATAATGACCAAGTACTTGTTGATACATTGTTTTGATGATAACAAAATTTATGTTTTATGTATTAAAAGAATTATGAGTTGAAAATTATTTTTGAAACTTGAGCTTGGCATACTTCAAATTGTTTTTCAAAATTATATTTCAATACTTTCTGAAAATGCTCGAGCAATAAGGCAAAGTATTGCCAATACTCAAGCATTGGAACTCAATGCTCGAGTACTGTGATTTGGAACTTATGTTTTTGAACAATGCTTTCACTTAGTACTCGAGTAAAACTTTCAAGCATTGTCAATGCTCGAGCATTGGAACCCAATGCTGGAGCATAGATTTTTAAACAAAATGTTTTATGCAATGCTTTTACTTAATACTTCAAGCATAACAGGAAGTATTGCCAATGCTCGAGCATCGGGCTTAAATGAAAGGACCCCAAACAGTTCTATCAGTCAACATTTCAAGCATTGGCTGGAAGCGTAGCCAATGCTTGAGCACTAGGACACAGTGTTCGAGTGTTGAGGTTTTTGTCAATGCTAACAGTCAATACTTCAAGCAAAGGCAGAAAGCAAAGTCAATACTCGAGCACTAGAAACTCAGTACACGAGTGTTGAAGATTTTTGCTCTGTGCTGTTAAACAATACTCCAGCAAAGGTTTTCAGCAGAGCCAATGCTCGAGCACTAAGTCATAGTGCTCGAGTATTGAAGGTTTTCTACATAGTGCTGGGAGTAAATGCTTGCAAGCACCACTAATGTTCAAGCACTACCATCTAATGCTCGAACATCGAGCCCAAAATTCTTCTATTTACTTATGTTTTCTGAAAATGCTCCAGCAAGTTGTGCCATCACTCATAATGCTCGAGCACCATGACCTGGTACTCGAGTATTGAGGCTTTCAAAACTTATCTCTTTTCAATACTTGCACAGAATGCTCGAGCAGCTTTAAGAAGCATTGTCAGCGCTCAAACACTGTGTTTTAATACTCGAGTATCTAAATGTTTCATGTCCAAGCCATCTCCAGAAAATCTTCCAAATGGTTTCTTCATCATTATGTGTATCTGCACAAAGAAAATAATAGGAACATTTAATAGAAAAGCAACCATTAGTAGATGGTTTCCCATATATTTTATCCTCTCATCTGTCTTCCCTTAAGGGTCCCTACAGGTGGTATGGCCAATGATATGCGATGGCAACCACATAACATCTTTCTTTGATTCCACTCTCCATTTTGTAGAACACAATCAATGACACATTCATTTCTATTAGTTCTATCCTCATATCCCAGGATAAGATTAATGAGAGGTCTGTTTACCTCCGACCAATTACAAACCAAAAAGAAGTTACACGATTTCCAATCTTCCTTTTAACTCCTTTTGTGAACTTCTTCCAGACTTTGCTTATTCCCCTAAGTGAGAGATGCACTTATTTTTTTCACCACATGAGGCTTCGTGGCTGTACCATAGTTATACTTTGATTGGAGAAGTTGAACCCACAAAATATCTTGTTTGGTGGAGTCCATAAACTTTTTAACGGTACAAAATACCATGAACATTTAAAATATAAGCAAAAAAATATCAAAGTAAATAAATATAATGCAACATAGTTACTTTTTATGATGGAGTCAACACTATTTTTGCATATGCATATATAATCACTATTAGGTTATATTTAACAGTCATATTGTTTTTGCTTCAATTTTGAATATAAATGGGTATTTTTAGTACAAGCTAATGTATAATTTTACACATTAACCCTAAAATTTAATAACAAATCTTCATGAACTTTCTAGTTTCTTCTTACACCCCAATCATCAATTATATTTTCTTCATTTTTATTTTTGTATGCATATAAACCCATTAAAATTTCAGTTATGTACATAATTATAAATAATCTTTTAAACTTTAAACTATAGGAAAAAGGTCATACTTGCTAGTTATTTTTTGCCTTACAAGGTTCAGAAAATTGAATTGAACACTTAACAAATCAAAAGGTAACCTAGTTTAAATATGCCTTTCACAGTTTAGTTTGGACAAAAACCAATTAAACCATCAACACTATGATTCATTTTTTACTTTGCGTGAAACATGGTTTTACACTATAGTTTGGATGAAAAACTCTTTGGGACACATTTAAGGATAAGGATAAATTGTGGGACTTTGTAAAATGGCAAGGGATATATACTTAGGAATTTTGTCCATTCTGACTCCTGCTAGATATAGATTCTTGTTGTTCATTATCTGCATTATTTATAGGGCTATAATGGGGAGTGTGAGCAACAATGTGATGAACAACACATCGTGCCCTGTGACAGTGGTGAAGGCAGACTCCCACTAAAGCGGCTTCTCTCTATTGTATGCTCTATACGTCAAAGAATAAGCTTTCATCTAGTTATATCAGGATGCTTTATTATGCCATGATTCCTTTATATTCTAGCAAAATAATGATGTTAATGTGATCTTTATGTGTTGTATTGGATGAATTTGAGTGAATATATATATATATGGTCAGTGTTTATGTTCAAAGTTCATAATAAAAGATTTTTTGGTCTTTCAAATAGATTGGGGGACATTTGTATTACTCTGACTTGTGTTACGATGATGAAGCTAGTGCTGTCTATTGAACAGGATGAGAATGTCACGAGGTTAGCAAATCATGGGGTGGAGGACCAAGTTTTACTCATAGAGCAATCAAGTTCTGCTGTAAATGCATCATCTAACCAAATCCATTTGATTAATCGCAGTGGAATGACAAAAAGTTCTAGTGATACAATCTTGTAATATCCATACTTTTACTATAATTTAAGGCTAACATCATGAGATGAGTTAAGGTCCAGAGATAGAAAGACAGAAAAAAAGGAAGCTAGTGGACCAGAAAGACCACTGTTAATTTAGTCCTAAGGCTTTGAAATTACTAAATACATAAGCCAATGGCATAAATGTCATTAGATATAAATACCAAGGGTAGAAAGGTCATTATAGATAAAGGCCCAGGGACAAAGTGGCCATTAGGAATAAAAGGTCAAGGGCGTAAATGTCATTTAGACATAAATGCTAAGCGCAATAATGGAATTTAGTAAGATCAGTAAGAAAAGTAAGGGTATTTTGGTAAATAAGAGAAAATGCAAGGGTATTTTGGTCATTTGACCAAAGTCAAAGTCAACAGTCCAGATATCACAAAGATTTTCATATGTCAAAAAAAAAGAGCAGAACTCACTGATCAAAACGGTGAGTAACAGATTTTTGAAATTCGGCCTAGATTTCTGTCTAGAGAATTTTGAAGTTCAGTTAGCCGAATAATAATTATTTAAGGTATCAGGAGTCCTCAACATCTGAGACCAGTGTAAAGTAAATGAACTTTCTAGTATTTTATAAAATTATTGCCCATAATAAGATAAAGGAGATTTTTCTAGATTGGAGGGGAAAAGACCCGAAAACCTTAGAAATAGAATTTTCTTTAAAAATTAATTATAGACATTCTGGGAATCAGTTTAAGGAAAGGAAAAGAGTTAGGTTATCAGTGAAAATTCTATAAAATTTTAATACCCTAAACTCAATTGCTTGTCGATACACCGTCTTCCGGTATTTTGACAGGAGAAAGTAACGCTGTTGAAAGTTGAGGACTTCCAGGGGTATTTTGGGGATAAATATTTTGTCATCTAAGTAAGTGATATTTGCAGTTAAAATAGAATTAAAAAGGTCTCCATAAAAGTAGAAAAACTTACCGGAATAAAGCTATTTTTACCAGTACAAGTTGTAGCCGGATCAAGTAACTAGATGGTAACTGATTTGGTTGGTGTAACCAAGTCTCCAACCCCCTAGTTACCTTACTTGATGAGGACAAATGAGAGCCATGCAAATGTGTTAGTTGGTGGTTAAATCTAAGTCATTAGATCAAACTTGAGTTTCAAGACTAAATCCTGGCCATCCATGCATTATGAAGAGATTAAGTAAACAAGATTTTCTTCTCTTTCTTCACCATTTTGGCATGCCATTTCTCCCAAGAGAAGAGCTTGACGCCATTGTTGGACAAGAGAAAAGAACAACTTCAACAAAACACAAGGTAAGAGGACTTACCATCCAAATATATACCTTTTCTTGATCCTTGCAACCTTTTCTACCTTTCTAATGGAAAGTTTCTTGATTAAACCTCTCTTTTTGAAGATTGAAAGTTAGGGTTCTTGAGAGTAAAAGTGAAAAAGAGAGGGATTTAGAAGGAGAAATTGGTTTCAAATCACTCCTTGCATGATAAGGAGTTGATTGATGTATATATTGGTTTGGTTTGGTTGGTGTATGAATTTTTGGAAACATGAGATATAAGGGGAGGTGCTGTCCAAATTTCTATTAGATGAAGAAGAGTTGTTTTCAAGCTAAATAATGCATGAGAAGTGTTTTGGGATCAAGAATATGTCATTATACATGATGAAAGATTGGAAATCATTAAAGCAAGTTTTGATGTTCTAGGGTTTGTAAAAGTTCAAGAGGAAGTTTAGTTTGATTTTAAAGTTTTTCTTGCCTTGGTAATGGCTTGTAATTAATGGTCATTATGCTATGAATTATGTAGGCAAATGAATTGTGCAAGAAACCATTTTCCAAGTTGAGAAAGAGAACTTCAAATTTCAAGGAAAGTTATGGAGTTAAGGTAGTAAAACTTATAACCTTAAGCAAAGTTGTTGTGAAAATGTTTTATGAATTATGCATGACTTGATGTTGAAAATTTATGATGATGAGAGTGTGAATATGTTCTTTTGTGTG
Organism: Vachellia pachyceras; assembly: GCA_025593235.1. Lineage (NCBI taxonomy): Eukaryota > Viridiplantae > Streptophyta > Magnoliopsida > Fabales > Fabaceae > Vachellia > Vachellia pachyceras. The sequence goes on from JANTPZ010132990.1 coordinate 70,224, forward strand.
TTATGGCCATATGCATGTAATTGTCTCATGTTACATTTCATGTTATCATAAGCTCACACTCATCTTTTAAAGTTGTCATGCATATTTATAAGTATGTTAGATAGTTTTGCTATTGGGATTTTCAAAAATCTCACCCTCCCCCAACAAACCATTTTAGGTGGAAGATCAAGTAAAGGTAAGGACAAGATGATTGATGAGTAAAGGAAGCCTAATGTCATGTTGTTGCTTGTTATGCTATGTAATATATTTGGAATTTTATGTTTAATTGTTATGGTAGTTATGTAGGCATAAACCTCTACATGATGAGTAGTTGAAGATATGTGAATGCATGATCATATGAAAATGACTTAAACAAGTTAATCCTGCCATAAGAGAGATTTTGAAATGATAAGTTTTCATTAAAAGAGGCTAATATGCTTACCAAGTCTCCAACTTTGGGTTATATTGAAAAATAGTAAACCAAGTCCAAATGAGCTGAAATTTTTCAGAAAAATAGTATGGTAAGCTTTAAAAGGAGTTCAAGATCACTTGATTTGGCATTTTTACAAGATGTTATGGTTTTCCAAAGTTTGAAGAAAAACCTGAAAAAATGAAAAATGACCATATGAACAGTACATTTTCACGCAATAAACTGTATTAATTGGGTAAGTTTTTGAGCTAATTAGTATTTTTTCCCTTATAGGGAATCTTATAAGCTTCATATAGAAATTGAAACCACTCAATTTTAATTTTTTTTTAGAATTAGTTATGAATTTTCAAAGTTGGGTTAGAAATTTGGAAAATTGACCAAATGAATAGTAACCCGGTGAAAATTTTCAATCTCACTTTCTTGGTCAATTTGAGTTATCTAAGGCCTAAAAGTGGTTCAATGATGCATAATATGAAGCTAGAGAAGTCAAATAAGGAGTGTCACACATATTGTCTGAAGCATACACATCCCCTAGGCATATGAATTCAACAACAATTGCTATTTATTTAGAAGCTGCTCTCCTTGATGAAAAGGAAATGTTAGTATGCATTTTTTTTTATTGCCAATGGCCTCGATTATTGTTCAAAGAGTGCTTTAATGTGTAAACATAAGGGGTACTTTTTAAATTCATTCAGTGAATTTTACGAAGACTTGATATGTTCCATTAAATTTGTTTGAGTGAAAGAAGGGTCTCCATATGTATATTTTAGTCTAATGAATTCTTAATGAAAATATTTTTATGTTCATGACATTGATTCATTCAAGTTTATTTGATGGTAAAAAGAATTTTGTTGTCAATTTTTGGATTTTCTAATGAAAAAATACCCATATTTATTTAAAATACACTTTTCTAGTTTTATGCAAATTTACCTGCGGATTTTCCTAGGGATTTTCCCTGCGAAATTACAATATGTAGGAAAGTAAATTTCCACAAACCTTATACCTGCGGATTAAAATCCATAAGAAATTTTTTCCTACGAATTTTTAGTTGAATTCCACAGGATTTCAATTCTTTATTTGTAGTGTTCACTTGATGAATCTAATCGTTCTCATGTTAATATAAAACTTAGATCGTCCATACTTATGAAATTACAAAACCAATATGATAAGGGACATGTCACAGACTCGAACATAGTTGTGCCTTTTCTTGTAATCTTTTTTTTTTGCCCATATATCATTTTGATATACGTCCACCGCTTTTCTAACATAATAACTTGTATCGCATTTATCATGATAATAAGATGTTTGTTAAGGTAGTAGTCATTGACATAAATAGAAATTTCAATTTCTTGGGACTCACACAGCAATGATGCAGGGATCATTCACTTGCTTCTCTTTTACGGTTTTATATCACAAGTGGTATGAATCACATGCTACGGTGTTTCTCTTTTACTATAACAATGTATGTAATTTTGAAACGTATTATTAACAAAGTATAGACTTTTAATCTAGATGTTCCCATTATCTACACCTAAATTCTTCTACATGTCTCATCTTATGTGACGTCAGTATTGAAGAATATGTTGTATGGTAATGGCATCATGGGAGTGGGTTTCCATGATTTGATCATGTTTTGTATATATTGAATCTCATCTCGACATGCTACACTATTGTCGAGACGACATAATTGTATTTCTTCTCTACCATATCAACATTCCTGCTGCCTTACTGGTGAATACATGTGTCTCATCTTTGCATACTCCTCTTGAGTATCAAAGGTGGTCGATCGTGTGAGAGAACATACCTCACTTGCCTGTACGACATATTAGACATTGCATACTTGTACACAGACACATAGATCAATGATGAAAAATAAATACTTTAATAATAGATTTAATGCATAGTATCTGCAATTCTACTTTTGTGCATACCAATAGCATTTACATGCTTTTCAAACATTTGTTCGTCTATTGGTTTAGTTAGGGGATCTACGACCATATTCTTAGTCAAAATGTGTTGTACAATAATCACTTTATGTGCTACATATCTTTCACAAAGTTATACTTAATATCTATATGCTTAGTCTTGCTCTAATATTAGGGGTCTTTTGTGTAGGCTATAGTTGTAGTATTGTCACATTAACAATGGATCTTTCAATGAAGCAATGATCCATCCCTTGAATATAGATCCCGTCCTTCTCTTCGCTCCTACTCCCTTACAAAAAACAAAGTTTTGTGCTTATGTTGCCAGTGCTTAGAATGGATCTCTTACCCATAGATATTGTCCTTATCCTCACTCCTACTCCCTCACCGTCCCCTCCTACCGCCATGGGAGATCTTCTTGGTGCCACCAGGGACAAGGAAGCTTAGAGCAACGGAAGACTTGACAGAAAGAAGAACTAAAGTGATCATCTTTCTTTCTTCTTTGCTTGTTCCTTTTCCATATTTAACTCGGGTAACCCAACCAAACAAATGGATTGCCTTGCTTTAGGCTAGTTTGCACCGATTCAATCTACTCTACACTGGGTTGTGTTTCTCTTGCTTCATGTAATATCCATAAATTTCTATGCTAGCCGAATGAAATGCTAAACTGATAGCTAGGAATGAAAAGAGAAATCAGAGGTAAATAAGTACAGAAAGAAAGACTGTAGGACGCTAGTTGAAAGGATAGACTTGGTTTAGTACACGGAGTTCCATAGGAATTCCAAAATTAAGGAAAAATTGCCCAGAGTGATATGTGGATGGGAAAACCTTCAAGAAAGGGACCCACACGTCATTTAATAAAAGACCAAGGACATAAAGGTATTTTAGTATCAAAAGTAAGGGTAAAATAGTAATTTTTGAAAAAGTAGAGAAAGTAAGGGCAAAATGGTAATTATGAGAAAGCTAAAGGGCATTTTGGTCATTTAACAAAAGAAAAGTCAAAGTCAAAAAGTCAACCAGTTGACCAAAATATCAGAAAAATTTACAAATGCCCAAAAGATAGATCTCTACATACCCAAAAGATAGATCTCTACATACCGGTCGCAATGACGTAACACGGATTTTCCAGATTCGGACCCGATTTCCGTCTACAGAATTTTGAAGGGTAAAAGAGGAAAAATAATTATTTGAAATATTAGGAGCTCTTCAAAAATTTGGAGAAAAATATGAAAAATCCAGTGAATTATGTAGTAATTAATAAAATTATTACCCAGTATATAATTACGACGGTTTTCCCGAAAATTGGGAAAAATACCCGAAAAATCCCCGAAATATAATTATTTCAAAAATTAATTTTGGAAAATCTAGAGGGCATTTTGGAAAAAGGAAAAGGGCATGAGAATCAGTGGAAAATATAGTATTTTTCAAGGTCCTAAAAGAAATTTGCTCTCTGATTGTTCCGTTTCAGGGATTTTGGACAGGATAAAATAATCCTGTAAAAATTGAGATAATTAAGGGGTATTTTGGGAATAATGATTTTATTATATTCAAGATGGGATTATGGAGATTAAATGAAAAATAAAATATCTCCAGAAAAGTAGAAAAAGATTTACCAGAATAAGTTAAGTTTACCGGTAAAAAGTGTAATCGGTAAAAGTAACCGAATAGGATCCAGTTTGGTTGGAGTAACCAAAAGGGAATCAGATTTTTACCCCCAAATACAGCTATAAAAGTCACTTTGTAAGGGAGATTAAGAGCATGACAAGTGGCCCTTGGGTGGCTTAATCTAAACCCTTAGATCTCCTTTATTTTGCAAGATGAGATCTCAACCCTCCATTACATTAAACCATTAAAGAGTGAATTAATAAATTAGCTTTTCCCTCATCTTTCCAGCCCATTTTCACGTCAGAACCAGAGCAAGAGAGAGGAGAAGTGGCGCCATTTTTGGAGCAAGAAGAGGAGAGAAAAGTTGGTGGATCTTCAAGGTAAGGAAGATTACTACCTTGAAACATATACCAATCTCTTCCTTGCAACTTCCTCTTCCACTTCCATGGTTTAGAATTTTGATTAAGCCTCTCTTTTCTCAATTTCATGACTTAGGGTTCTTGAGAG
>JANTPZ010132991.1:0-19836 GCA_025593235.1 Vachellia pachyceras
GGAAACAGGGTAAGCGGTTTCAGGTACCTTTGTAACTTCTATACTGGCTATTTACACTCCAGTCCATGCGATCACCAGCCGCTGCCAGCCGTCTGATCAGATAAGCACGAAGGTGAGAAGAAAAGGCAAAAGCAATTTATTCTAACAAGAGAACAAGAGGAAAGGATAAGAATTGTGAAAAGCACGGCAGCTCTCAGCAGAAATAGATCAAAGATATAACATCATCCAGAGAAAAAAGCCGTAAATAAAGCAGTGATTAACGAAAACTTGGAAAGCAGAAGAAAAAATGATGAGCAGAACACAGGCAGAAGAGGCCAGCTAAAGTAGAGCAAGACTCTGGTTCAAATTAAGAAGAGAATAGCCAAAGAGGGAAGACAAGAGGAACAGTAGGAAGGAATTTCCTCACCCCAAAATTCATGAGAAATGAGGAACGTAGAAGGGGCGGATGAAAACTAGGAAGAAGCGAGAGACTTGACAGACAAGAATGAAGTGGAGAAAGGTGAAAGTTGTGGGAGAGGCGAAGAGGCAGTGAGAGGGACTCAGAAAAGAATGTATGCAAATTCAGCTGAAGAAATTTGGTAAGAATGGGATGGAGGGAGAAGGAAACTGAAAAAACTGAAGAAAGAGGGAAAATTGGCGTGGATCTAAGCCGGATCTGATGAGCCGAGAGGGAGAGGGAGCGAGGAAAGACAAAAGGAGCGAAGCGGAGAGAGGAAAGAAGTGAGCCGGGTACACGGGTGGAGATGCGATGCAGATATGGTTGCTGGCTGAATGGCCAGCTTCATTCCTTGATTGAAGTTAAAAGTTAACCATAGTTTGTACTTTTGACAACGTTGCTGAGTGGTGTGTGTGCGTGCGCGCTCAAATAATACAAAACTGGCTACTGCAGAAATTAAAAAACAACGGAGAGAATAATAGCATTTTAATACATGCAGCCAGGGACGATGATGGCTGGCTCGGCCTCGGCGTGGTTACTCAAATACGAGTTCACGATTAACTCAAAAATCACAAACTTCAATCAACGATAGTTTTGCCTCTCCGCTCAGCCGTTCGGTTTAGCCTCCAACTCATCTGCCACCTCACCCTCGCCTTTCATGCGGCTTACCTAAATATTAATTATTTATTTCTACCTCTTTATCCATAAAACTTATTTAACCTTTTTAATTAATTGATATATTTACATTTTTAATTTAATCTTAGTTTATCTGATTTATGGGTTAATATACAATATAACTATAAATAAAAGTATTTCAAAATATATATGTTATAATTAAGTAATTTATTTAAATTTTTTATCACTAAAAAAAGTCAATTGATTCTTATATCAAGGTACAAAAATAGTACTTCTTATGATTTAGGGCATGTTTGGAAGCTATTTTGAAAATAACTTTTACATATTCCAAAGTAAAACTATGGTTTTGAAGAATAGATTTTGGAAAATACCTTTTACAGATTCCGAGGCAAAACCTAAGTTTTGAAAAGTAAGTTATGTTTAGGAAGTTATTAGATTTTATGGATTCTGAGGCAAAAAAGTTGGTAGAAAAGAGAAAAGAGAAAGAATGAAAAGTAGGAAATAGGAAAAGGAAGAAAGAAAAAGTATAAGAGAGGAAAGAGAAAGAATGAAAAAGTAGGAAAGAGAAAGAATGAAAAAAGTGGGAAAGATAAAAGAGGAAAAAGTATGAAAGAGAAAACTTAGATTTCAAATCGAGATTCTGTAACCAAAATAGCTTTTCTGAGAATTTTTTATGCTTGGACAAAACCTAGGTTTTGGGGTAAAAACTAGGTTTTGAAACCAAACCTAGGTTTCAGGAAAATGAGGCAAACAAGTCCTTAGAGCTTGTTTGGCTTCCCATCATGAAACCTAAGTTTTGTTTCAAAATCTAGGTTTTGTCCAAGTACAGAAAAGCTATTTTAGATACAAAATCTCTGTTTGAAACCTAGGTTTTGAAAAATTTATTTTTTTATCAAATCACACATTCTCTTCTAATAAATTTTCTCTTTCCTACTTTTTATTTTTTTCTCTTTTATCTTTCCTACCTACTTTTTCCTCAAACTCCGTAAAAGCCAATAATTTCTCAAATACAATTTTTTAAAACTTAGGTTTTATCTTGGAGTCCGTAAAAAGTTATTCTGAAAAGAACTTCCAAACAAGCCCTTAGTGTACCTCCAACCCCTTGAAATAACACTCAACATCATATGTATGGTGCAACCAATGAAGCATTTTTCATGTGCCTCAAGAACCTAAAATATTTTTAGGTGTATTCAATATCTAATAAATTGTCAAGGACACCAAAAACCTAAAATATTTTTAGATGTATTCTGTATCATAAATTGTTAAGGATAAAATTGTATTATAAAATAGTTGAAGGTGATGAGTTTCAGTCTTGTCAATTTTCAAAGCTGAATGTCTAATTATTTTTCCTTTCAAATTTAACTGTCATGCAGAATCATGACAGACAACTGTGGAAGTTAGGAACACTTCCATCTGGTCTCATAACATTCTGGAAGCGCACTTTCCCCCTGAACCGAACCTGTTCTTCCATACTGGCTCCTCTAGTTACGGTAAATTACAGTTTACTTCGGGGTCCAAAATCAGTTTCTTCTTTTGGTTTGAAGTGTGTCATTTAGCTCTCTTTCTGTTTGCTCAATTAACTCTTTGTTACCTTGTAGTATTGAACATTCAAATTTTGATGAAAATGATGGCTTGAATGTCAAAACAGTGAGCTTTTTTTTTTGGGGGGGGGGTTTAAATGTCTGTTTTATCATATTGAATAATGAATATATCCACTATGCTTTGAGGCTCCAGCTTTAAGTGGACAATTTTTATTTATTAAATATTTTAGATTAAATCCTGATAATAACCATGAAAGTTTTTTGTAGCGGTTCAAGGTACAAGTGAGACAACCTTTTTTAACAATATTTTCATCTTTTGGTAATTTATGAGAGATTTATTTTAGTTCTAGGCATGTTTTTGAAATAGGTTTGTTAACTTGTTAGTCTGAAAATAGGGTTTTAAATAGGTCACAGGCCATGCCTCATACAGGTCCAAGCACAGGATTGAAAAAATGCATGTACACAAGTCATAAATTAGGCCAGCCTCACATAAAATAAGCATGATCTGTTTCGGATGGAGTTTGATCTAACCTATCTATTTCCAACTTACCATTGTTTCCTCGTTCTCCGTTGCAAATTTTACCTACAGCAGCCTCAAACCACGTTCGCGCTCATGCATCCATTTTCTTTCACCCTCGTATAATTACTAACACCATAGCCAACTTCTTATCCAAATCAGCCAACTCGTTTGCAAAATTTGTACTTTGTTATGCGTGACTTTATGTGTATGTTGATCAACGTGGAAACAAACACATCATCACCACATTTATATGGAATTCACATCATATGCATTCCCTATCTAAGCAAAGTTGTTAGGTTGAAAGTAAACTAAAGCTGCATGCACCATGGATAGTAGAAAGCTACCTTGAATCGTTATCCAAAATCTGGCAGAGAAACAGTATGTCGTTTCCATGGAACACCGTCGTAATATTGAAGCTGAAGCTTCTTATTATCCTCCTCATCTCGCCATCCGTATTATTATCTGCTTCGCTGTCTCTCCTTACGGTTCCTCAGCATGAATATCATTTCCATCCTCTAACAGTAGAAGCAACAACGAACTTGTACCCAGACGCCAATGGCTATGCCGTGTTCTTATGGCTCGGAACTCCCACCCAAATCCTTTTAGCTCGGGTTGACACGGCCACTCATTTCACGTGGGCTCAATGCCAGCCTTGTAGCGCCTGCCACCCACAGACCCGCCCTCTGTTTGACACTCGAGCATCCACCACTCTGCGAGACCTCGCCGGCGACTCCCCCACTTGCAGAATCCCTGACATGCAAGACGTCTTCTTCTTTCCTCAAGGCTCTCCTTGTCGATTCAATCTCAAATACGCAGAGCTATCTCGATCCATAGGAAGAGTCGTGACGGATGCGTTGACTCTGGTTCATTCTAACACAATCCTCGAGAAATTCGTCATGGGGTGTGCGGATTCTCACGAGGGTCCCTTCAGCACTCACTTTTCTGCAGTTCTAGGGCTGGGTCGTGGACCTCTCTCCCTTCAGACCCAGCTTCGTGCGGAGGCGTTCTCTCTGTGCCTGTCATCAAGAAAACCCTCTGTTCTGAGTTTCTATAGCACCTCGCCTCCAAAAGAGAACTATGATAGTAACTCCATCGCGGTTCCTCTGAGGCAGAAGGATCGATATCCTCATTAGTACTTTGTACAATTTGTGGGTATATGTGTTGATGGGTTCATGCTGGATATTCCATCCAGGGTTTGGGGGTTTGGGCTAAACTATGACGGTGGGGTTATTGTAGACACAGTGTCGAATCTGATGCGTTTACCAAGCGAAGCCTATAATGTTTTCGGGTTGGAGATCAGAAGCAAGATGGGGAATTTTACGCAGAGGTTGGGAGGCCCAGAGGGGTTGGAGTTTTGCTACGAAGAAGAACCTTCAAGTGTATACCCGGAAATAGAGTTGTACTTTGAGAATGGGTCGATTGAAGGTGAGAATTTTGTTAGTATGAAGCTGAGTGATGAACAGATAGTGTTAAGGCCAGAAGAAGGGGTCGTGTGCTTAGCGTTTAGAGAAGGGAACGGTGCTTTAACGGTGATTGGGAGCACTCAATTGCTGGGGACACTATTGACGTACGATCTGGCCAACGATCTTGCAATTTTCACACCCAGAAAATGCTAGATCATCTTTTTGGATTACACAAACAGAACAGAGTAACTGATACCCAAAGTCTTCTCCTTCATTTTCTGGTGAACTCCCTAGTTCTCCTGCCAATGATATTAAGCTCTTCAATAATTCTGAGATCGCAGGATGGTAAGACTCTTTGCAGCAAACTGAGGACGTTTATCCGCTTCCTCATTTTTTTTCAATACTGGAAAGATAATTAATCAGCCGTCACATGTGCTCTTAGGGAAGAACTAACAGTGTCTGTTTCCTGGGACCCGGTTCTATTTGGCGCCTTGCTGAAAAAAAGGTTAAATTTGGCGCAAGTACGATAGTTTTACTTCGGGCCAATATCTCTTCAAGAAATCCTCACACCAATTCTGCCGTCAAATTCTTGCTTTGTTTAGCAAAGTTTTAGGCAGTCATAATATTTATAAAGGTGTTAATAATTTCAACAATACTTTACTATAGGTTTTAATGAGTAATAATACTTATAATGCAAATGACAACATTTATAAAAATACTGACAATTTCAATAACGTTATAATGTAGGTTTTAATCATCGACAACACTTGTAACTTGATAGACAACATTTATAAAGGTATTAACAATTTCAATAATAACGTTAACTATTATAATTAACAAATTCATATTTGTTAAAATTCAATTAATTGAGTGATGGTGTAGGAAATCGATTACATTTGCCAATTTTTTACAAGTAATAATGTAATATTTTAATCATTCACTATACTTATAACGCGCATATCAACATTTGTAAATGTATCAACTATTTCAATAACCCTATCTACTGCTACTTTAAATACTTTATATTTGATAAAATTCAACTAATTGGATAATAGTGTAGGCAACTAACATCAGTTGTTAATTCTTACATGTAAAATTGTAACATTTATTACACTTGTCAGATTTCACAACTAAGAGCATAATATTTTAAATCATCAACTACATTTATAATACGGTTAACAACATTTATAAATGTTTTGACTGTTTTAATAACAAATGTCATTTGTATTACAGGTGTTGGCAATTGCTCACACCCTCATTTGATTAGTTGAATTTCACCGAATGTGGAAGTCTTTAAAAATAGTAATAGATAGAGTTATTGAAATGGCCAATAACTTTACAAATGTTATTATTCACTTTACAAGTATAATTAATGATTAAAACATTACATTTTTACTTGTAAAAATTGGTCATTGTAGTCAATTCATATGCCCTCACCCAATTAATTGAATTTTAACATATATGAAATTTGTACCAAAATTGAAAAATTATAGATTTCTACCGGTTACCCAATTTGTCTTTATGCTTATTCATGTTACCATTTTGGGTTTTGCAAATTGAAGAGGGGTATTTTATAGGGACATTCCCAAATAGATAATTCAAATTTAATAGGTTATAAAATTAAATGAGTAGATTGAAACGTTAAAAGCTTTTGGGTTCAACTACCCTTTTTTGTCTTGAACCAAACCGACTTTTTTGTCAATTTCCTGTACTAACTAAATACTTTAACAAGACGTTCAACAAAAAAAAAATACTTTAAACGCGATAAACTGGACTTAGTCCCAAAAAAACGGTAGTCCAAGTAATTTCCATATAAATTGAAGTTACGTTTGTTCAGGGAACATGAATTTACCATTCCTCCAAAGATAGCTAAAAAAAAAATAATAGCAGTGAGGAATAATGATGGCATCCAGCTACCAACAACCAAGGCCGCCATCTACATATTTTACTCCAATTATAAAGAAAAGGAAGTATTACAAAATCACATAGATAACAAATTTGCTCCGCTGATGCCATGTATCTAATGTCCCGTTTGGTACATAGAAGTGATTTTCATGAAATTGAAAGTAGAATTAGAAGTGGAAGTGAGATTAAAAGTATGTTTAGTATGTTAGAAAAAATATGTATTATTTAATTTTATATTTATAATGTAAAAAAACTAATGTATCATTCGTCCAGACCGAAGATGTGAACAGGAAGCCGCACCATTTGTCCAGATCGAAGATGTGAACAGAAAGCCGTAGTAGCCGTTGTAAATATGAATAGGAAGCTGCACGTCGACCACCGTCGTCAATCCAGATCGAAGAAGGAGAGGGTGAGGGTGAACTGGAAGAGGAAGCTACCATCACCGTTGTCAATGTATGTCGTTGTTGTCGTCACTGTGACATAGTAAGGAGGCCATCGACGTCGTCAATCTGAGTCAATGAGTGGAGAGATGTTGTCACTGTTGATAGAGGAGGGCAATGCTGTCAATTAATAAAATTGACGAGGGTATAATAGTCATATATTTTCCCTTCCATGGAACCCATATCAGTTCCACAGATATATCTGAAAGTCCATATCAGTTCTATGGAATTCATTTTTACTTCTATGGAAGTGAGTTCTCAGAAACCAAACAACACAAATTTTCATTTCCTTTTTTTCATTTCCTATCTCAATTCCAATTCCATGAATTCATTTCCAATATACCAAACATAGTATAAGTCTATTCGCTCCTTCCCAGATCTGGAGGCCCAAATCCCCACTTGGTGTCAGCAACAGCCCACATTTTTAACTTGATTTTGTGACTGCTCTCCAGCATCATCTTGACCCAAAAATACAAGTCGACCTACATTGTACTTGTACAGTTTTGTTTCATCGAAAGCATCAGTAAGGAATTAACCTATAGACAACCGTGACATAGACGTTAATGAAATCTCCAATTCCCTACTCAGTGAATTAACCTCTCAAAAGAAATGCAACAAGCCTTAACATCATCCCAAAAACTCCATGCTTCTTTCGGCCTGAAATTAAAATCCAGTGTCTGACATTACCAAAATCACCCCCAAAAGGTATCTCCCATAGCCACTAACAATCTCCAGTAAGTTACTTATGAACCTTAAAGTCTGGTTTCCCAACATTTCATGTGCAAAAATACCGACTCACGGCGGAATTATATCATCATCAGCTTTTAGTCCTCAAAGTTTTACCGAATATGCAATTTATTCCTTCTCTTTCAATTGGTATTAACTCCAGTCCCCACTGTTTCAAACTGCCAAATTAAATAGTCCTTATGCTTCAAATATGTTCAAATCAACATAAACTAAATTATTTCAAAACATTAAATAAATTCAATCCCAAGATTAGTATCAATATGAGAAGAAATAATCAGCAAGAAGTGAAATTTTATTTGATATTTATATGATGTTCAAAGCACAATGACCATTTCTTTTGATGTTCTGAAACTATAGGGGACCAGATTAATACCAATTAAAACACAGGGCCCAAATCACAAATTAGATGCAAATATGGAAATTTTGAGAATGAAAACTTCCATTTCCCCCTAAATAATAATAGAACTTTCTTTAATATTTAGATCCTCTGGAATTGATTGTTATTTTGTTGTCTAATAAAATTGAAGTTTATGGGCTTTTTGGTGCATTAAAAGGAAATAATGTGTTCATTTCCTCCACAGTTTCAGCTTCAAAAATATTTTTCCTACCTCTTATTAGTTCTCTAATTTGTAATAAATTCAACTCTAATGTCTGTCCGTACGAGATTGACAGAAATGAGGATCAAGCAGAGATGCTAACTAAAAAATTACTGAATAGGTGGGAGTGCGAGGGCTAAATTGTAATCAGCTGGTGTGGATAGATTTTTTTAAATAAAAAAAGGAAATGTAAGAATCATTTAATATAACTTCTTCAGTTTTCAAAAATGGAAGATGGCTTGTATAACTGTTTAACATATTTTGGGTTTCTCAGCTACCTAGCTGCAGCAAACTTCTCATGAGAAAATTGGGTAAACCTTTACAAGAATAAATTAGTAATATTAAAAATTATCAATAAAAGGCACCATGATCTTATTATTAAGAATCAAAGGCAAAAAGACACTGAATATGGAAGGATTTTGCTGATAATCATTGGGGTCATCTAAAGAAAGTACCTTCAAGTTAGCCAATAAATTAAAACGCTATTTGTATATGTATAAATATATGTGGAATGAAAAAGTAAGTTGCCATTTCAACGTATTGCAATTTCTCTTATTCGACGAACAAGACCAGTTACTGGATCAGTGAAAAATTTAGTTTCCAGATTTCCCTCCACATACAATATTGAACTGCAATTAGCAATGCATCAGTTTCCTCAACATATATTGCAAATAATGCAAATAATGCTGAAAGAGATAGGAGTAGCAAAACATATCAGCTCTGCTGAGCAAGAGTCATTTGTTAAAGAGAGCAAAAGAAATCATTGAGATGCAAGACGGTATAGAAAATGTGCTTATTATCCAGGAATCAAATAATTCCTCCCCTTCCTTTCATCAGTTTCCTCAATGTAGGACACCTTCCATTAGCCCATGAGGCATACACATATCATCTGAAAGCAGTAAGGTGATCAAACCATGAAAACAAAATGTGCATTGAAGTTGAACGTTGACAGCAAAATTTAATTTCCAGTGTGCATAGTAAATATGCAAGTTAACTTATCTACTTCAGTCGACAACACACAAATATATATTATATTACACTTACAATCCACTATTGTATTAACCAGCCACAATAGCTAGTGTCAAAATACTAGAAACCATGGAAGAAATCCATCTTATAGTTAATTCATTGTGATGATAGTGTCAGTGTCAAGCATCTTTGTTTACCCAATATTGTCAAGCAGAAAGAACAATACACTCAAACTAACTCATTATCATTATCAACTCCCTAACATCAGCCCACAGTTAAAAACTGCTAATTTTAACACCCACATGGCACCTAATCCCTCAACCTCATCATCCTACTTACTCTCTAGCCCCTTGACGCCTCCCCTTTCTTTCATCTCTCCCACTGCCTCTCTTCCTCCTTTGCCCCCATCTCCACCTTCGTCCACGACCACAAGCACTGCTGGAAAGCTTCTCTTCGACAAGGATTCTGCCATTCTCTCCTTCCTTGCCTCCGTCGTCCACCTTCTTGGTTTATTTGACATTGGCGTTCTCCACCGCCTTACATCTCATTCTCACCAACTAATGTCGCCGCAATCATGGCTCTTTTGTACCGTCGCCCTTCTCAATTGCACCGTTGTCTCTAACCGCACTCGCTAGAGCCATTTTCCTGGGAACCACTATGAAGTTCAGACCAAATAATTATATTCCTTTTTTTATATTTTATATCAAATTGGGTTCTTCTCTTTGGTTCATGAGCTCAGTAATATAGCACTCGATTTTATTTGATTTGAAGAAGCAAATTGCATCATAAGTAAGATCTCAATCATATATAGTGCAAAGCCTATCACTGCACTGCTTTAGTTTATCAGTTTTTTAATTTAAAAAATTCTGCTGGTTATGATTTGCTAATGAAGCATCATTTTTTTAATGAACAAATGATTGATTGTGAATGCTTTGATTTCAAATTCTTTGCTTATGGAAGATGATGTGTGAAGCATATGAAGGCGTGCTTCTCGGATTTTGAGGGAGTATAAAAGTTGTCGAAGGTGATGACGGTGAGATAAAGAAGCATGCGAAGAAGAGGAGGGTTAGTACAAATACGTATTCGGGAGGGAGAGGCAGAGGGAGAGGGGAGAGGCGCATGTTTGCAGAGCACCGTCCGAAGAGGAGAGGAAGAGAGTGGGACAAGGGTTGATGTGGGTGTGGGAGGTGCTGCAAGTTCCTAATTCTAGGAGAAATCTCACCGGCGTAAACGAGGAGGAGAGAGAAATTGGAAGAAGAATATGAGGTATGCTGGTGAGTTGGCGGTGTCACAAGGCATGTGGCTTCCACACAATCAATTTGGTCAAAAAAAAGTAGTACATCAACTGTCAACATTGAGGGAAACAAAACTTCCCAATAATTGTAACTCCTTGACGAAAACTTTCAGGAGGACAAGATTACAATTTTTTTTTAATACAGACAAGATTACAATTTAATCTGAGGGCTCAACTGCTCATCACCGGGGGTCCTACAGAAAATTGTGAAGACAGCTATTGGCTATTTGCTTTTCTTATCCACTGGACCCGTCTCAGAATCCATTACTCTATCCTTCCAACATTTCTCCTCCTGTAAATCCTCTACGACATGGAAAAGCAGTGACTCAGCCTAGAGCCCAGCAATGTTACAAAGGCTTCACAAAGACCTCCATCTTCTCAACCACTCAATGTTCCTTCTGCGACATTCTCGCCATTGTCTCTTTCACAACTCCGCCCACCTTTCACCACGTCTTCATCTCTTCCCACCCTCAACCTACAATGCGAGCTATCACGGCGACAGCTCACAGTTTGCAGCAAGTCTTGCTTGCTCCTTCTTCTGGGTGCTCAGGAACTGCCTCTTCCTCCATCTTTAAGAGCTCAAGAACGTGACCAGACTCCAGAGAATTCGACCATCAATGCTAATGGCTGCTCCGAGAGAAAACCCACCAACACCATGTTCTTTGACATCTCCATTGATGGTGAATCTACTGGTCACATTACCATGGGGCTTTATGGCGACGATGTCCCCTCTGGGGTCGATACGTAGTGCCGCGTCAAATGATATTGGGTGTGTTTGGAATCAGATTGAGGGTCTATAAATGCAGCCAAATGTGTCAAAAGTCCAATTTAATTACTGTACACATTTTTGCACTGTTTGGAAAAACTTATTACAATAAAAAGCTTCTATGTAGAAGCCACTTCTCCCCATAAGCTAAAAAACTGAGCTTCTCACCTACCCTTAGGTTTCAACGCAGCGCAAGCCCTTGTCCATAAAAACTGAGCTTTTAGGACTTTGTTTAAAACTTTGAAGGAATATTTCCTTCTTGTCTTAAGACTTGTTGGAAATTACTTTGGACGCTTTACTCTTGTCCATCACTGCATCTAACTTCTTAATTTTAACTTACACATATGACTTTTTAATTTTAATTTAGTTATATTTTACATTTTTTATTTTTAATTTCAATAAGGTTCATATTTTTAATTTTAATTTTCTTAAAGAAAAGTCACTTATCCAACCGTGTTTTTAAACACATTCACTTTTATAAATAAGTCATTTCTTCCACTGCTTTCTCAAACACAAATCACTTTTATAATTTGATTCATTTTCAATCTCACTTTTTCATAAGTCCTTCTGCAAATAAGTTACTTATCCCACTTCGTTCCTAAGTGCGGTTCCGCCCAACGCTTGAACTTGTATTGATTATGTATTGACAAATTGATGTGGGATTTATTTTAAAAGAACTAGATCAACAGGTTCAGTAAGATTGTAAACGGAATTGCCGGCGTTAGCTACAGAAAGAAAAGAGTTTATCAAAATCATGCCTAACTACGTGCAGTATGGTGGACTCAGATCCTATGGGGTGGATGCAGAACTTGCAAAGAGGACAGGAAGCAACAATTTCAAGTGCAGCATGCCTAACTACGTACAGCATGGAGAGTCATGTTGAAGAGTGGGAGAGAACATACGAAGGATTTCCAGGCACAAAGAATTTGGCCGGAAGCGTAGGTTTATTGTGAGAGATCCATCAAAGCCCCCTCCAAAGTTGAAGCTGATTGCAAGAAAAGGGAGGCTAGAGATTGATCAATAGGAGGTTGGAGTTGAACCCAACGGGACTGAGTTTGTGATTGCCACAAAGGATTCTCCGGAATTGGATGCATCGACTCTTCTCATTGGAAGAGTGCTGGAAGGAATGGACGTTATGAAGAGGATTGCACAGGTGAAAACTGTGCAGGAGAATACTGCTTCTCCTTATTTCAGGTGAGTCTGATTCTATCATGGGCAGCTTCTTTTGTTGTGTTTCTTCTTTCACATTGCAATTCAGCACCAAGTGACCTTGACCTTCTAAGAAATTCCTCTGTGGGAGAACGGAAGATCTAACAACGAGCAATACAGGACTTAAATAAGGTTTTGTCCATGGGACTTTTTACCGTATTCATGCATCTCAAAATACTGTAAAGGCCGATAAGAGATTTAGATTCTTGTATTGCATTTTAAATCAGAAATGCTAATGGAGGCTTACAGCTAGTTTTTTTATTATGCGCTTGCTGTAATCTGTTGTTGAATCTATGGGTATGACATATTATTAATCAAATTATGATATTGCAGGGTAGCAAAACTAATAGGAGACAAGAGGGCTGTTGCAGCGGAAAGAGATTCAATCGCCCTTATTCAAAGGTTGTGGTTACAAACTGTGGTGTATTGGAGTGACAACAAGTAACATTCACCCCTCTTCTCTTCTTTATTCCCTTTGTATTAATCAAATCTCATGCCAACCTCTGTTATTATCCGTTAACGTCTGACACTATGTAACGCTGTGCTTTTGTTGCAAAAATGCAAATGAAGGGGGCTAAAAATTGATGATCTTCCCCATAAGCCCTGCTTGAAGGAAATGATCAAATACAGAAGCAAGAAATAACCACATGAAGAACTGACAACAGCAGTTATAGGGATTTAAACTTGGAAACATGACATGAAAAATGTCGCATGATGAGAAACTCCTGTGTTGGTAAAAAACGAACCCCCAAAAAAACTTTGCCACGCCAGCTTTCTGTGCTTTGGTCTTAGAAGTAAGTCGACTTTCTTCATATAGCCGATGAAGAGCAGAACAAACAGGATCGTCTACTGTGCATAATAGGAACCTAAAACTCTCCGGGCAAAATTTTACAAGCAACAAGACATGTCCACGTGTCCAATTCACAAACTGCTAAGGCAGTTTCAGGCTATTTCTCATTGACAAACTAATGCAACATAAGGAAGCTTAGATAATTTAATCTTAGGATTAAATTATAACCAAAACTTCATCGTGTGCGTTTTAATTTAATGTTTTAACAGTATCAGCGTCACTTGCTCTGACCATAACAAAAACAAACCAGTAATTTATCCAAGTTCTTGTTGAACATCTTAAACCCATACATGTGACATTGAGGTCATTCAATGATCAAGAATGGTCTTGCTTGAAGAATAGGTTGTAGTGTGTTTAAATAAAAATCCAGTAAAGTGATTCCAATAATTCTTGTCTACCACCATACTCCCTTCCCACACATTCCCAGGCCATATACTAGTCTAGTTTCCATTCTAACCACTCAGTTACTATACACAAGCTGGATTTGTAAGAAATACCTTAAGAATGGATGTGGATGATGGAAATCTACTTGGTGAAGGATTTGAACAATTTCCATGGTGATGTAAAGCAGAAGTACCTGTGCTGCCTGATTGGATCAAACCACATTGATTTATTAAATGGTATGTGTCTCAAGTATTTTCCCGGAAGAAGTGGATATTTTGAATTACTCGGTCATCTCATCAAACAATTGATTATGACAACCAACTTTACTTAATCATGCCAAAAGGCAAATGAATTGACAAAACTTTTAACAGCATTTTGTATTAAGAAATTGCATGGCATGCAGAAATAGCTGGATGAGGAACTATACGGAACTAAATTAGTACAAAGAGCAGGTGACTATAATACAAAAGAAGCATGAAGACCAATCCATTTTTAACTCAAAGGTAACGATCAATCACCAGGGAGCCATAAAATAAAGTGCATTTTGCATATTCAATGTTCACATCAAGGTTATCAAATTGAGATACGAATCGTGAATTGGAAAATTCATTTTTAGAATCGTGAATCGAAACGTATTGTGAACCGTAAGATTCATGAGCATTTGTTAAAGATGACATAAATATAATTTTTCATATAAGAGACATCAAATAAAAATTTTTATTTCATAAATTCATAAGTTATGAGTCATTGTGCCCCCACCACCAAAATAACAGCCACAAAAGAACCACTTTTAGCATAGAAAAGTGAAATAGGGTGGAGAGAAACAAACTTCCAAAAAAATAATGTTATAAGATTTATTGGATGGACTAGATGAGTGAAACTTTAAAAGGAATAGAATAATAGACTTGGTCACACAAAAACGAGGTGGAAGCAAAACAAAAAAATCAACTCACACATAATAGGAAGCTCGAAATTCTGATGGGCTTTGGCCAGATATGGATTGCACTGTAGTATGAGTGGTTTTCTACGGCAAAAATATCAATTTCTTTCATGAAGAAGTAGGAACAAAAGGCTACTATTGCAGCGATTTCCCTCCCATATCACGGAAGGAAGAAGTGCCCGTTTCATCTTGTATCACAGGAATAGCAGTTGTCATGCAATTTCCCTCAAATATTAGAAACAAAAGTGCATGTTGCATCTTCAATGTTCACACTTCACATGATTCTTTGCTTTTTGACGCCATGATTCTCAAGATTATTGAGTTGTCCACCCAAATTCATGTGTGCTACAGAAAGTACTTTTCATTCTGTCAAGTCTTTTTGTAGGAAATCCTATAGTCGATAGGGATTTCCTAAGGGCCCGTTTGATACGTAAAATTGATTTTGATAGAAATTGATATGGATATGGAGTTTAAAAGTATGTTTGGTATGTCTTGGAAATGAATGAAGATTTTTATGTAAAAGGACCGGAATGCCTTTAACATTGAAAGAAAAACATTTGCTCCCTCCATCCTTCTCCATTACAAACCTCAGACACCTCCCGACCATCCGTTAACATACCACCCACCAGACCTCCGGTGACTCCCTACTCATCCGACTGACCACCCACCAAACCTCAAAACCCCAATTGCAGATCTTGAATATGAAGTCAGAGTATAAGATGAAGATGAAGCGACGGGATATCTCGTAGATCTGTCGCCGACGACGGGGTATATTGCAGATTAGAGGTGCTCATTAATGAACACGGTGGTCGGAGGTGCTGACTGACAAATGGGTATTTGGAGGTGCTTGTTGATGAACTATTGTGGTCGGAGGTGATACACACCGTTACTGGGGTGCTGTGGGTGCCATGGAAAATTGTAGGGAGGTCACTGTCAACGTGGTTCCTGCTCATTGGCGACGACTGTGATTACGAGCCTGAGGACAAATATGAACATGGAGGATAACAGTCAAAGACAGCTCTGGGAATGAGGGGTGAAGGATGGAATTATGGAGGTGGAATTGGCAAATATTTGGTTTTGAGGTGGAATTGGTTTTGGTGGAATTGGGCAATTTGGATTCCACATGGAATTGCAATTCTTCGTATCAAACATGGAATCTTAGTGGAATCCACCTCCAATTCCAATTCCATCCCTCCAATTTCACCACACCAAACGGGCCATGAAAGATTCTACACTAGATGCAGGACTCTTTGGGGACAAGGAAAAAGACGTTCTCCGTCTTAAGCCCTTGTTTTGTCAAAAAAAATTCAATTACCAGAAGCAATAATCTCTAGGCAATCATGAATACTACTTTACTTTCATCCTACTTAATTGTCATTTGTTAGAATTCAAATTTGATAGTTTCCTATAATGTTGCCTTGATAAGTGCTTTTCAGTTTGTATTCCCTGATTCCAGGCATTTATGATTGATTATGAAATTATGATTGATTATAATCAGATTGATTATCCTTCCCTTAATAGGATAATCAATCTGCTATATAATGTACACTACTTAGCAATGATATGCATCAAGAGAGATTATTTTTCCCTCTCATATTACAATATGGTGTCAGAGCATTTGGAAACTGAGAGCGAGAGAGACGATGACCTCCCTGAGTCCTCTGTCTGAGCGTTCAAAAGTGTGAGAGGCAGAGAGTATCTGAAAGGGTGAGAGCATTTGAGCGACTGAGAGAGAGAGAATGAAAGCAAATCGCACAGTTACAGTGAAACGTGAGAGAGAGCGGAACTGATGGCACCAGATCTCCCAAACAGGTAGTCCATCAACGTCACCGCCCACACCAACCGTTGCAGACGCCGCCAATTGGCCATTTCCCGAAGGTCGACCACAATCTGAGCCACGCGTGACCCTCACGCGTCGACACCGTCTACAGCGCATGATAGCCATATGCCACCACTGTCTCACGTGCCGACATCAAATGTTGTCCAGAAGATGAATCCGATCGACTTTCCCCTCTTTTCGGCTCCGTTCCAAGGCGCCCATTCAATATGGTCCCAACTCTTGTAGCCTTAGCAAGTGGTACCGATCTTGAAACTCCAATAAACTCCTCATCTACCCCATCTTCAACCAAAACTGAGATGGCCTAGGAAGTAGCAGCTGCTGGAGAAAATCAAACAATGGTTATTAACCATAAAATCAATGGCAGTAACTATTTGTAGTGGTCCCAAAGTGTGTTGATGTAACTTGAGGGAGGAGAAAGGAGAAATATATCAATGGCCAAGCATCCTAGCTTCTTCCAATAGATCCAAGCTTCGATATGTGGTTTGTGAAAAATAATCAGGTAATGGCTTGGTTATGTAACTCTATGACCCTTGAAATTAGTGAAGGTTATATCCTTGCCAGGACAACAAAGGAAATATGGGATACAGCAAAATACACATACTCCACCTTTGACAACAATGCAGCTCTTATTTAATTAAAGAGGCAGTTTAGGGATCTGAAGCAAGGCAACTATACGGTGACTCAATACTACAGCACCCTGATGTGAATATGGCAGCAACTTGATCTCTTTGAAGTTCACCCATGGAAATATGTTGATGACGCTCAATATTTCAGGAAATTGGTAGAGAAAGAACGTACGATTGACTTCCTGCTGGGTCTTACAGATGCATTTAAGGAAGTAAGAGGCATGATCATAGGGTTAAAACCAATGCCTTCATTGTTTGAAGCCTTTAACATGGTGAAGTTTGAGGAGAGCAGAAGACAACTCACCCAAGGTACTCAACCACTTGGGGAAGGCTCAACGCTTGCCACCAAAAGCTTTCAATTATATGAGCATCACGAGAAGAAAGGCAACAAATGGTGTAATCACTGCAACAAGAAGGGACACACCAGAGATGAGTGATGGAAACTATATGGAAGACCATCTAATGTGAGGCCAAAACCCCTCAAGATGAAAAATTCATCACACCTCATCTGAAGAGAAAAAGGAAGAACGCCTGAGTAGGAAGGAGCTACAGATATTGCAAAGGATACTTGACAAACAGAATAAGTCAAAGTCTAGCCCAATGTGAACTTGGTGCTGTCAGGTAACTTTATTATAGCTCTTAATGCAATGATGACTAGTGCAGACACCTGGATAGTGGATTCTGGAGCAACAGATCATATGTTTGGTAATAAATCTTTATTTAGAGGAATCAAGTACTGCCATGAGAATCTCCGAGTGAAAGTGGCTAATGGTTTATATACAAAAGTTGAAGGGATTGAGACTGTAGTATTATCTGAACACCTTGAAATTCACAATGTATTATTTGTGCCTACTCTCACATGCAATCTAATATCTGTGAGTAAGATCACGACTAATCATGATTGTTCGGTGGCGTTTAACTCGAAAAATTGTGTGTTTCAGAATTTAACATCGGGGAGGAGGATTGGAATCGCTTCTAAGGAATGGGATGGACTCTATTATCTTGATGGTTCAAGCATAAAGAAGAATGGAGCAAGGAAGGCGTTTGTTAGCTCCAACTCTGAAAATAAATATATACGCTTGTGGCACACTAGGTTAAGCCACCCCAGTTTTAATTACATGAAGCATATGTTTCCAAACTTATTCAATAAAGATTTTACTCCTTTTCATTGTGGAACTTGTCAGTTGGCCAAACAAATTCGATCTTCTTATCCCAAACAAAAGTACAAGCCTACGGCACCTTTTACCTTAATCTATAGTGATATATAGGGCCCTACTAAAATGAAAACTCTAAACCAAGAAAGATGGTTTGTCACATTCATTGATGGTCATAATCAAATTACTTGGGTATACTTGATGAGAGAAAAATCTGAAGTGATGCAAATATTCAAAAAGTTTCACTCCTTTATCCACACCCAATTCCACACCTCCATCAAAGTGTTAAGGAGTGACAATGCTAAAAAATACTTGAGTCTACCCTTTAGAGAATTTCTTGATCAACAAGGAATTCACCATTAAACCTCTTGTGTATACACATCTCAACAGAATGGAGTTGCTGAAATAAAAAATAAGCATCTTTTGGAAGTAACCCGAGCTTTTATGATCGAACGAAATGTTCCCAATGTGCTTTGGGGGATTCTGTGTTAACTACTGTTTATCTCATCAATCAAATGCCTTCCAAAATTCTTAACTTTAGCACTCCTATTCAATGCATCCTTGAAATATATCCAAACTCTCCTCTCATATCTATTATACCCTATAAAGTGTTTGGATGTGTAGTATTTGTGTATAACTATCATGGGGGAAAACTAAGCGTTAGGGCTGACAAATGTATCTTCTTGGGATACTCTACCACACAAAAGGGCTACAAGTGTTATTATCCTACTACTTAAAAAATGACAGTATCCAAAGATACAGTTTTCTATGAGGATGATGCCTACTACCTGAAAATCCTATAGAACTTGAGATCCCATATATATATATATATATATATATATACCAACAAACCAACCTAAACCTGAACCTGCAACCCCAGCCTCTCCAAACATAACCCAAACTGAGAAAACCAATACTAAGATTGATACTGGGGTAACTGTGTGACACTCCTTAACTTACCCCTTAGCTTCATTACTTAGTGAATTAGAATCAAAAGGAAGCCTCATTATGATCAAAGGGTCCAAAAGTTTCAATTTGAAAACTTTCAAGTTTGTGAAAGTTACTATTCACTGGTTTTAGGACCAACTTTGAAAATTCATAACTAATTGTAGAAAAATCGAAATTGAGTGCTTCCAATTTATATTTGAAGCTTGTAAGTTCCTTTACAAGGGAAAATACTCCTTGAGTCATTTACTTGTCCAAATGACACAGTTTAATTCGTGAAAATGTACTGTTCACTTGGTCATTTTCTATTTTTCCCAGGTTTTCCAGTGATTTTCTTCAAACTTTGGAACTTGATAACTTTCTGTACAAAACTCTAAATTTAGTGTTCTTTGGCTTGATAAAAATCTCACAATATGAACTATTTTTCTGTAAACTTTCATTCCATTTGGAGTTCATTTGCTCTATATCTCGTCAGCCCAAAGTTAGGGGTTTACTTGACTTGACTTTACCTTTTCAGCAACTTTTCCAAATTCAAAACTTTGCTAACTAAAGCCCTCACTTTTACTTCTTTCTTAACCACATTTAAGCATGCAATTGATGTTCCTTAACTAGGATATATCAACCATATGTGCATA
>JANTPZ010132992.1:0-11641 GCA_025593235.1 Vachellia pachyceras
GAGAACATATGTGAATGCATGCATGAAGATGTTCAAAAGAAGTAGACAAGTTAGGTATGCATTAAGAGAAGTTTGGAAATGATCAAAGAGGTTTTAATAAAATTTTAGAAATGGCAAGTTTTCAAGTAAGGGGTTCCAAGACCCTCAAATCTGCCCTGTTTTTGAGTGACAAGGAAAAATAGCAAACAAACTCCATTTGGGTTGAAACTTTCCAGTTAAATACTACACGTCCTAAGCTTTAAAATGAGCCAAATTTTTCTAAATTTGGACGTGTATATAAAGAGTTATGATTTTCCAAAGTTAAGGGAAAAATCTGGAAAACTGGAAAGTTACCAAATGAACAGTGTATATTCACGGAATTAACTGTATCAATTGGGCAATTTTTGGAACCAGTGAGTATTTTTCCCTTGTAGATCACTTAGTAAGCTTAAAATAGAATTTTGAACCACTTCATTTCGATTTTTATAGAAATAGTTATGAATTTTCAAATTTGGGCCAGAAATCTGGAAATTGACCAAATGAACAGTAACACGTTTTGAAATTTTCAAGTTCACTTCCTTGGTCAATTTGAGTTATCCAAGGCCATAAAGTGGTTCAATAGTGATCTAATATGAAGCTTCTAGGGGAAAATAAGGAGTGTTACACCAACTATCTCCATTACTGTCCAGTTACTTGATCCGGTTACACGCATTTCCGTAAAGTAACCTTTATCCGCGTAACTTTATTTTTACTTTTTCGGAGACCTTCTCTCTCATGTGGTGTCATTCCCTAGGCCTCCTTGCCTAGGTGGCATCATCTCCTTTCTCAAGGTACTCCTGGCTTTCCTTGTAATTCGTCAGGATTCTTTGATTCCAACGAAACACCGTAAAACGTGCTTCCGACGGCCAATTTGACTTAAGGACATGGAAAATTTCTATAATTTTCCTTGATACTCCAGCCCCTTTCAGTTCCTCAAAATTCTTCCCAGATTTTCTGTAATTAATTTTCTAAGAAAATCCTTTTTCGGGGCTTTCGGGTACTGTTGTTCTCCGTACTACAAAACTACCCGCACCAGATATTGGATAGTAATTTTATTAAATACTTTAGGACCTAACTAAACTTTTCTCAGTTCGGGTCTCCGGCATTTGAAGACTCCTGCTACATCAAATAATTAATTCTCGGTCTTCCAGACCTCCAAAAATTTTTAATTATAGAAATGCCACTACATTCCTTTCTCTTTTTTACTTTCTCTATAACTATGAAATGCCACTACCTTTCTTACTTCTCTCATAATTACCAAAATGCCATAAATTTTTCTACTTTTTCTCAATTCCAACCTTACCCTTGGTTGACTTTGACATTTTTAGTCAACTTTGACTTTTTGTTGACTTTTAACCAAATTACCAAAATGTCCTTATTATTTGATGAAATTTTACGCCCTAGGCCTTTTTATTCAAAATGACCATTTTACCCTTGTCATTTGTGTCAAATGACCATTTTACCCTTGAGTCATTCTTACCTAAAATTCTCAAGACTAGGGACTTAGTCAATCATGATCTTTCTTGTCTAGAGGCATTTTCCTTTCCATATTCGTGGGCATTAAATCATCACATAATTTACTGGTTTATCCTCTATTTTCACTCGCAGGAATATACGAATATTACAAAGTTGGAAGTGGGCTAAAATCAACATTAGTCCACAAGTCGTAAGCGGTTTCTAGCAAGACATTACGACTACCCAAATCATATAGGGATCATTAACCTGACCCCAACCTTTCATGCAATAACATCACGTCTCTTTTGTCACACGATATCTCGGTCAAGGATGAGGCATGGATGACGTCATCCTCCTATTCCTAACCATTACTTTCTCGATCCCTGAGTAGTCTGATCAAGGAAACGAAAATTCCTTTTCATTACAGTATGGCCATACATTTCTCAGACTCATTCATCGAGGGGCCCAGTAATATCTCCCAACTAATGTGAGGGACAAATCCCATCTTGATCACTCACATTCCTTCGCATGAAAGATCCCCAAGCGTAATGATAGCCTTAATCATCACCCGGTCGAAGGTGACTTTTAACAAATTCAAAACTTACCGACTCTCATATAGGAATCCATGATGATCTCAGGTTAAAGGGCATTATGATGTGATTACACATGAGATAAGCTAATGAATTAATCCATGCAATTGTCTCATAGTGGGTCGGTCCAGCACC
Organism: Vachellia pachyceras; assembly: GCA_025593235.1. NCBI lineage: Eukaryota > Viridiplantae > Streptophyta > Magnoliopsida > Fabales > Fabaceae > Vachellia > Vachellia pachyceras. Next base: position 2,199 of record JANTPZ010132992.1, read on the forward strand.
TTGTACTCTTACAAGTGCTTTGACTCGTATCTCCACACCTCATCAAAGTCATACTGGTCTTACTTTATCTATGCTCCCATATAGATAACCAACCAGGGACATTTAAGATAATATTCATTATTCGTCAATGGATACAATTATCATAATAAACATGTGAATTATATGGAGAAAATACATTAAAATAAATAATGTATGAAGTACAATGATTAGCCCCTAAGGCACAATTTCCAACAATCACCTCTATCATTAATTTCTCTAATAAGGTGAAAACACCTGAGTATATGTTTGGTCCTTTGATGTTAGCTAGGCTCCTTTATCTATGCAATAGCATCACTATTATCACAGAATAAATCTGTTGGATTTAAGATGCTATGGACCACCCCTAATTCAGTAATGAACCTTTTGATCCAAATGGCTTCTTTTGTTACATCTGATGCTGCTATATACTCGGCTTCTGTTGCAAAATCAACTACTGTGCTCTGGTTAGAGCTCTTCCAGCTTACTGTACCACCATTAAATAGGAACATGTACCTTGACTGCAATCTAGAATCATCTTGGTCAGTTTGTAAATATACATCTCTATAACCATTTACATAGAGTTCATCATCCAGATCTCCATATACCAAGAACAAATCCTTAGTCCTTCTCAAGTACTTAAGGATATTATTGACAGCAGTCCAATGACCCTCACCGGGATCTTGCTGGTATCTGCTAGTCATACTCAAAGAAATGACACATCCGGTCGAGTACATAACATGGCATACATGATGGTCCAATAGCAAAAGCATATGGAACCGTACTCATGTGATCTCTTTGATCCGATGTTTTAGGATACAAATCCTTGGAGAGAAGGATGCCATAAGACTGGGTGTGTAGCCCCTCTTTGAATCCTGTATACTGAACCTATGCAGTATTTTATCTATATATGTACTCTGACTTAAGCATATAAGCCTTTTGGATCTATCTTTATAGATCCTAATCCCTAAGATGTAAGTGGCTTTGACTAAGTCTTTCATTGAAAAGGACTTTCCTAACCCAGATTTGACACTCTACAAGGTAGGATTGTCATTTCCAATTAGTAGGATGTCATCCACATAAAGTACTAGGAATACAACTGTGCCCCCACTAACCTTCTTGTAAACACAAGTTTCATCCATGTTTTGAATGAAGCCGAACTCTTTGACTACTTTATCAAAATGATGACTCCAACTCTATGATGTCTTCTGGACGCTTCAATCCATAAATGAATTGTTGAAGCTTGCATACTTTACCAGAGTCCTCTGGACACACAAAACCTTCAGGTTGTGTCATATACACATCCTCAAGTAGCTTTCCATTAAGGGAGGTTATTTTAACGTCTATCTGCCATATTTCATAGTCATAATATGCAGCAATGGTAAGAAGGATTCTGATTAATTTTAGCCATCGCAACTAGGTAAAGGTTTCATCATAGTCAACACCATGAGTCTGTGTGAATCTTTCTGCAACCAGTCATGCCTTAAAGACATTTACTTTGCCATCCATATCGGTCTTCTCTTTAAAAACCCATTTGTACCCAATGGTTTTTACACCTTCAGGTGGGTTAACCAAGGTTCACACTTGATCGTCATACATAGATTCCATTTCAGACTTCATGGCATTCAGCATTTTGTTATACCTGATTGTCATACTTGGAAATCACAAGTATTTTGATCCGTTTCCAAGGCCTTGGATTCAATTGTGTTACTTGAAGACGCTCAACAACATCTTGTTAATCTTCTCTGGTTTCCATCTGTGGATCTGTTATGTCTTGAGATTCTCGAACATTTTTAAGATGCAATTTGCTCCCACTGGTTCTTTTAGAGATGAACTATCTTTCTAGAAAGACACCTTTTGAACAACAAACACATTGTGTTCGATGGAATTATAAACATATTATCCCTTTGTTTCCTTGGGATACATGTTGATGCCTTATTTTGATGAAAACAAATCAATGTTTTTATGTGTTAAAGGAATTATAGAGATGAACATTGTTTTTGAAACTTGAATCCTTAAGTTCGGCATACCTCTGTTTGTTTTTCAAAATTATGAGTTAGTGCTTTTTGAAAATGCTCGAGCAATAAGTCAAAGCATTGGCATTACTCAAGTATTAGAACTTAATGCTCGAGTATTGTGTTTTAAAAATTAACACTTTATGCAATGATGTCACTAAATGCTCCAGTATTGATGCAAGCAGTGCCAATACTCGAGCACTGCAGCTCAATGGTCGAGCATTGTGCCTCAGAAATGTAATGCTTTCACTCGGTACTCAAGCATAAAGTTCAAGCATGGCCAACACTCAAGCATTGGACCTCAATGTTTGAGCATCGAGTTCAAAACATGATTTACATACTGTATTGCTAGCTTATACTCGAGCAGAAGTAGAAAGCAAAGCCAATGCTCGAGCACTAGGACTCAAAGCTCGAGTATTGAAGCATTTTCTCTATGATGTCAAGGAATACTCCAGTACATGCCAAGAGCAGTGCCAATGCTGAGCACCAGGATTTAGTGCTTGAGTGCTGAAGGTTTCACCAACAATGACTGGAAGCATTTCCAATGCTCGAGCACTAGTACCCAATGCTTGAGCATCTGGCTCAAAGTCTTATTGTTCACTCATACTTTTTGAAAATGCTCCAACAGGTTGTGCAAGCACACTCAGTGCTTGAGCACCAGGCACTAGTGCTCGAGTGTTGAGCACTTTAAACATACATTTCCTCAATACTTGCACCAAATGCTCAAATACTAAGATTCAATACTCAAGCACTGACATGGTTTGCTGTTAGAATCCTTTCTATGCTCGAGCACCGAATTAAAGCATTGAGTTTACTGGAAGCATTGTGCCTCAGTACTTGAGCATTGTGATCATTTTTCAAATACTCTGAATCTATGCTCCAGGATTAACTCAAAGCATTGAACTTTTCTTTAAAATATACACTGTAATGCTCGAGCAATTGAATCATTATGCTCGAGCACCATACTCTCTGACAGAAAGTCATCTAACAATTTCACCTACGCTCTACAGAAACTTTCCTTATTCGTGCTAAACATTTTTGAATTCTAACTGCTTTCATAAATGTAGGAAACTTAACTTATGAAATGAGGAATAAAAAGCAAACTAAATCTTAGTCAGACAAAGAGCATTTAACGTTTGTCTGCAATCGTCGTCGTCATTCATCCAAGCTACATTAATTGCGAAGCAGATTGGTTACTGATAGGAGTAACGGATATTAAATTGAGTGTAACGGCTAATTTATTACTCCTCACCTATAAAAGATCAAGCATTCAAGACAGAGTTGACGAACACTATGAATAACTTACGGCATTCATTACGTTCAAACTATTCTCTATAAATCATTCAATATATTCTTTGTGCTTCAGTATTTGCTATCTACTATTTAGAGAGAGCTTATCTAGCCAACCTTCATTATAAATCTGTGAGAAACTCAAGATTGGGGCCTTGAGGTTGTTGAGCTAAATTTGAGTTAGAAAATAGAGTGTGTGATACTCTTTTTCATTGTAAAGTGTAAAGGGGAGTGAGTTCCCGTTGTAAAGGCTTGTGGAGCCTAGTAATTATTGCAGATAGTGGATTGAGAAATCTCATAGGTGCTCTGAGGATTGGACGTAGGTCAAGAGGATCGAACCAGGATAAATCTTCCGTGTCTTTCTTCTATCTCTGCTCACTCGGTGACTTGTTTTTAATTCTGTGCATTATTATTTTAAATTTAAAAAGTGACCAATTCACCCTCTCTTGGTCAAATCCTACATTAACATACCCTACAAAAAGGCATTTAAAGGATTTGTTTGATAATTTATCAGAGCTCTACTGTCTAACATAAACCTCACATCCCCAAATCTTGAGAAAAGACAAGCTAGGTTTCTTCCCAGTCCATATCACACATGGTGTCTTTTCAATTGCCTTATATGGAACACGATTCAGTGTGAACACAGTTGTTTCCAGTACTTGACCCCAAAAGGAAGGTGGAAGATCTGTTTGACTCATCATATCGAAATTTATCTAATATACTTCAATTCTTCCTTTCAGAAACTCTATTCCATTATGGTGTTCCTGGAGAAGTGAGTTGTGTAATTATTCCACAAATCCTAAGATGGTTAACAAATTCTTGGCTTAAATATTCACCTCCTCGATTAGATCGAAGGGTTTTAATTGTCTTGCCAAGTTGGTTCTGTACTTCATTCTGGAATATTTTGAACATTTCAAAAGATTCATATTTATTTTTCATTAGATAGATGATCAGTTGAAATTATAAACTTGTCGTTGTTAAAGGCCTTGGAAACCGATCAATATACTTGTGTTTCCAATGATTGCACTATAAGGTGCAACCCCATGGTCGTTCTTTATGGAGCCTCAGGAGCAAATAGTTTGATTAGCTTGTGATTAAGTTTGCTTTAAGGATGGAAAACTGTTTTTGATTGTAGAAACTGTTATCAAAACTAGAATGCAAGACTAACTTTCTTTTTAGGTTTTTGGATTGCGGGAATGCGGCAAAAACAGAATGGTACAATTTAAAAAACTATTTGATGATGGATTCCCCTTGGAAGATTGTTTGGGCTATCGTAGATCACAAAAGATAAGGAAAAGCAATAGTTATGCACTAAGTTTTGTAATGAAAACCCCAACAACTCGCTGGGTCAGAAATTCTATGCAATGAACTCCATTCCATGAAACCCTTTAAAAACACTTAGTGTGTGCAGAGAAATTGCTAAGTGAAAAATCCAATTCAAAACATTATCCCCTGAAATATCAATTACAACTAGAAAGATAAAAGAGAGAAACAAAGATTTCATTGAATAGGTAGAAATAAGACTTCACACTACCAAGTCAAACACAAAGCAATCCAATACACAATGTAATCCAAGTTTGGTACAACCGTAACTAAGTATTTATGTACAAATTACTAGTCCTAACTCAGCAAATAAGTAATCTATAACAGAAATACAGATTGAACTAATACTCCCCTTGTGAAGCTCTTGAACTCAACCCTTCTTGATCTCCAAGAGGAAGGGAGAGGTCTAGCTACTCATGGTGATCAGCTCAGAGCTCTTGATGGAAGGATAGAGATGCATGATGGTTTGGAAGTGAAGAATGGAGGTGGTGGCTAGGGTGTGGATGAAAGAATCTGAGAGAATAGAGAAAAAAGATGAAGAATTGTGAATCAAACTGTGGCTGCTACTCCCCCTCTGGCCTATCCTCGAAAATTACCCTAAATAGGGTTTTTCAACCGTTCTGGGTTGGATCCATGAGGTGGGTCAGTTATTGTTTCCATTTGGAGCCTGTAATGGTTACTGATGCGCTATATTCGCTACGGCTAACTTGAGGTTTCACGGCGGTGAACCTCTCTCGAGAGTTCCTTGCTGCATGCTTGAGTTTTGGCCGCAGCGAAATGTTCCAGAGCTGCTTCCTTATATTCTTTGCTAGAGTTCTTAAAATGAAGTATAATGGTTTGAAGTAACACTTGCTCATGATTAGAATTAAGTGCAAATAAGTAATATTTCATAGCGATGGCACCCTATATCAAGCTAATCAAAACCAACAACTCTTGTTTCCAAATTAAGCTCAAGTAAGGTCATGATGGGCCAAAATTGCATTAAATACTTTGAAAATTCAGTCAAAAGTAGTAAGGAAATATAGCTCAATTAAATTCCCCCACACTTAGACCTTTGTACTCCTGGAAAAAGCCTTTCAAAAACTTTTAATGAGTAATGCATTCATAATCTATCAACATGAATACAAGATATTAGAAATCAGTTAAAGCATTTGCCAAGGAATCAACAAAGATCAAGTAAGAGGCATTAGAAAGATGATCTCTGTGAGAATTTAATTCAAGAGATTGAATAAAAGAGACCCCCCTCTCAAGGTAAATGTGTTTATCACTCAGCTCACTTAGCCAGGACAATTTGACTCATGGTCTGCTTAATCCAATCTCTACCATAAGCTTCTAATTATTCTACCTCTCCACTACAAGATTACTACAACGTAAATCAAGAGGACTTGGGGTCAGAATGGATGATGGGAAGTTAAAAGACAATGAAAGGGAGTGAAGAATGGAATTCTTAAATACACAGCATTGTAGAAAACATCTAACGTAATGCTTATGTAATGCCAGAGTTTAAAAGAAATGTATTCAAGAGTAGGTATAATTTTTTGTCAACACATCTCTCCTTATTGTTCTCTTCTTCTTACATATATATATTTCTCTTCTTTTTTTAAAAGCAACAATAGTACCATGATCAACATGTATTATGTAACACTCCTTATTTTCCCCTATAAATATCATATTAGATCACTATTGAACCACTTTAGGGCCTTGGATAACTCAAATTGACCAAAGAAGTGAACTTAAAAATTTTCAAAAACGTGTTACTGTTCATTTGGTCAATTTCCAGATTTCTAACCCAACTTTGAAAAATCATATCTAATTCTTAAAAACTCGAAATTGAGTGGTTCAAATTGCTATTTGAAGATTATAAAGTGATCTATAACGGAAAAATACTCACTGGTTCCAAAGCTTTCCCAATTGATACAGTTTATTCCGTAAAAATCACTGTTCATTTGATAACTTTCCAGTTTCCAGATTTTTCTCTTAATTTTGGAAAATCATAACTCCTTATCTACACATCCAAATTTAGCAAAATTTGACTCATTTTAAATATTAGGATGTGTAGTATTTAACTGGAAAGTTTCAAGTCATTTGGATTTCGTTTTCTATTTTTCATCATCACTTGAAACAGGGCAGATCCTAGGGTTGTTGGAACCCCCTTGCTTGAAACTTAATTTTTCTTTAAAAATTTACCAAAACTCCTTTTGGTTAAAACTCAACCTCTAGTAATGCATGATTACTTATCTAGCATTCCTTAGCATTTTACCATATTCTCATGCATATATTGGCATTTATCTACTTACTTTACCAGTAGAGGTTTAAGATTACATAACTACATCAATATTCAAACATAAAGTTCCAATCATGCCACATAAAATTCCATAAGCAAGAGCATCATCTTCATTCATCCCTAACTTTACTCTTAACCTTTTCTTGATCTTGTACCTACATGGTTGGTTGGGGGATAATGAGATTTTTGAAAATCCCAATAGCAAAACTTTCCAACACACTTTGTAAAATTGCATGACAACTTTCAATATAAGTATGAATTCATAAAAGTGCAACATGTAACAATTAAATGCATATGGCCATAGCATACAAAAGCACATATTCACACTTTCAATCATCATAAATTTTCAATATAGTCATGCATAAATTCATACACATTTTCAAAGCAATTTAGCTTGAGGTTAGAGAGTTTTGCTATCTTGTCTCTTTAGCTTTTCTTTAGGATTTAAACCTCTCTTGATGATCTTTCCCAATGGGCTCTTTGGCTTCTCAATCTCCTAAACATCATTCAAGAGTATAATCATAAATTTCCAGCCATCACAAAGCAAGAAAACTTGCAAAACGCAATATGACCCTTATTGTTCTTTTAGAACCCTTAGAACTTTGAAACTTACTCTTATGATTTTAAATGCTTCCCAAATCCTTTTCTCACTTATACCCTACACAAATTTTCCTTATAAAGACATTGCAAGCATCAAAATCATCAAAATAATACTCCTCCTACCCCATACAAATTTGGACGAAAATCTGCCCAAGTAAGGAGAAAGTGATTTTTCAAACTTTCTTCACATATAATGACATATTCTTGATCCCAAAATACTTCTCATGCATTATTTAGCTCAAAAACAACTCTTCCTCATCAAATATAAAATTGGACAGCACCTCCCCTTAGGGTTTGAGATTCCAAAAATTCATACAACCATCAAACCTAAGCAATATATACATCAATCTACTCTTTATCATTCAAGGAGTGTTTTGCAACCTTTAATTTCTTCTAAATCCCTCTCTTTCTCACTTTCACCATCATGAACCCTAACTTTCAATATTGAGAAAGAGGGGTTTAATCAAGAAATTAATCCATGGAAAATGTAGAGGAGGTTGCAAGGATTAAGAATATAAATAGTTTTGGGTGGTTTAGCTTCTTACCTTGAGTTTTCTTGAAACTTTTCCTTCTAGCTTCCATGGAAATGGCATGAACTTTGGCTCACAATGAGGAGGAAGAAGACGATGGCTTTGGGGAAGAAAATGGACAGAATTTTGATTAATTAATCCCCTCACAAATGAATCAAGGGATATGATTTAAGATAGATTAATGAAACTTGATCTAATGGTCTCATATTCCAACACCACTTCACATACATGCCTAGCTCTTATTGGTCTTCATAAAGTGGTAATAATGGCTGCACATGGGGTTAAAAATCTGGTTGTAACCTTGTTTGCACTAACCAACCCAATTGTCATTCGGTTACTTCTACCTATTACACTTTTTGCTGGTAAACATAACTTTATTCCGATAAATTTCTCTCTGCTTTGTTAGTGTAGGATTTGACCAAGAGGGGGTGAATTGGTCAGATCTAAAAAATTAAAATCACAAACGCAGAATTAAAGCGAAGTCACCGATAAAGCAGAGAGAGATGAACATAAGCGATTTATATTGGTTTGGTTAACTTGACCTACGTCCAGTCCTCAGAGCACCTCTGAGGTTCCAATCCACTAATCAATCACAACTAGGCCCACCAAACCTTTACAACAGGGATTCTCGCTCCCCCTCACTCTTTACACGAAAACAGAGTCTCACACACTCTGTTTTACCATCTCAACTCAGCCCAACAACCTCAAGGTCCCAACCTTTAGTTTCTCATAGGAATACAATGAGAAATATCAATATTCACTCTCTGGAAAGAGTAGATAGATAAATACTGAAGCTCACAGAAATTATGAACAAAATGACAAAAAGTAGTGATAGAGAATAACAGCGTATTAAGTTCGTTCTTCATCGTCTCTTCTTTTCTATCTTCAAAGCTTCTTGATTTATAATCGAGACTAAATTCAATAGCCATTACATAGAGTCTGAATGCCCGTTGGAGAGAATTTTTTAACCGTTACTCACAGCCGCTATGTTTGTTCGTCTGTCATTAATACTTCTGCTGTTCAGCTATTGGCGGCGAAAGCTCTGATTCATTCCTCAGACAATTTGATCTTTTTAATGAAAGAGCTAAAAAGCATTTATTAGAGCAGGTGAAATCAAAATATGCTAAGCATGAAAGGGAAAGCTTCGGTAGATAATAGGCTAGCTGTGTCAGAAGCTGTGTCAGAAAATAAGGAACTCGAGTTTTCAATATCTCATAACCCGAGTTCTGTAACATTGAATTTAATAGCTCAGTAGTGAAACTTTCAGTTTTTATAAACATAACTCAAATTTGCAATGAAAGTTCTGAAAGACAGTTTGAAAACTTTTATTTGAAACTTGAAGTTTTGAAATCAAGTTTTGAGTTGTAGTTGTGAAACTTCAAGTTT
>JANTPZ010132994.1:0-19436 GCA_025593235.1 Vachellia pachyceras
CACCCACTAACCATGTAGGTGCAAGCTCAAGCAAGGGTAAGGAAAAGGTTCTTGAACCTTGAAGATGATGATGCATATGCTTGCTTGTTTTATGTAAATATGCAAGATGCTATTTTTCTTTGAAGTTGTTATGGTTGTAATCTAACTACAACATGAAGAACATATGAATATGGGATGATGCATGCATGGTCATGAGCTAAGAAGGCTAAAGAAGAATAAGAAACTAATCATGCATGTTAGAGTTAAGATCATGAGCCAAAAAGAGGTTTTGGTGAATTTTCAAGGAAATTGGTTTTCAAAGCTAAAGGGGTTCCAAAGGCCCTGAAAAACAAATCTGGTTCCAATGGCGATTTAAAATAGCAAATGAGCTCCAAATGGGCTGAAATTTTTCAGTCAGAAACTAGACATCCTGAGCTTTAAAATGATATCTAAGGCCCAAGAGTGATCCTTAAGTAATCTATAATAAGAGAATAGGGGGAAAATAGGAGGTGTCACAGGTTATATGTATAATTATTATTAGTTTACAACCTAAAGTTTGCAATATGTTGATTAGTACACAATTTTCAAATTATATGATCTATAATGCATTTGTTAAAGTCTCCATAAATAGCTAGATCAATACTTATTGAACTAAATTTCACTTCAGTGTTAGCATATTTGATTTAATATATTGCAGCATTTATATACGTTAAACCAATAAAATTCTCTCGGTAAAATTGGCTTTTATTCAAAAGTCAGTTATTTTTATCTTAAATGTTTGAATGTGTAATATTTATTTTTATTGATTAACCATAATGAATATAGATGGAAAGTTGAGATAAAAGTTGGGCAAGATTCTCCTCTTTGTTTATCTCTAAATGAAACATAATTTATATTTCTAAATAGAGCAAATAGTTTTATGAGGCTTATACTACATTATTAGTTTATTATCCTTTGGAAAAGTTTTTACACACAAGGGAGATAAATTTAGTAGCCAAAAAAGAAAACATATTGAATGCATTGTTATTATAACATGTAGATCTTCAAAAGTGGCAGTATATGAACCGGAAGTTCATCAAACAATGCATTTATAAAAAAATTGCATAATATCTGTCAGATGCTATTGTTGACCTAAATGAGTATAACTAAATCTCACACTCCAATTGAAAATACTTCAATTAATATAAACAAAAATAAGACATGTATGGAGTATGATAAACCAATTGGTTTCAAATATTACACTTTAGATAAAGAGGAACATATTATTAAAATGATGACATTGAGGAGGTAAACATTCCAGAAGAGACCAATACATAACCAATTGCAAAAACCTTAAAAGAGGTTCATGTATTTGAAAAATAATATTGAGATTTTGATAAGTTATGCAACAATAAGAAAAATGAAACTGAAAAAGATAAATTTGTTAGCAACGGTTTTAATAATAATATCACATGATTAAATGAGGATCTAAAAAATAAATCTATGTGCAACGTAGGCATAAAAGTGATTGGCCAAGATGAAAAGAAAATGAAAAGACGCAATGAAAATTGTTAGCGAAGGATTTGACCAAGAAGGGGGTGAATTGGTCAATTTAAAAAATAAATTAAACTAGAACCACAGAATAAAATTGAAGTCACCGAGAGAGAGGAATGATGAACACAGAGATTTATCCTGGTTCAGTCCACTTGACCTACGTCCAGTCCTCAGAACACCTCTGAGATTTCCAAATCCACTATCAACAGCAAACAAGGCCAATAATGCCTTTACAACGGAGAATCACACTCCCCCTCAATATATGCAATAAAACAGAGACTCTTGCTCTATGTTTTCTGACAAATTCACAGCCCAATGGATTCAAGGTCCCAACCTTGAATTTTTCTCAGATTTACAAAAGGTAATGCTCAAAGAAACTCTCTCAAAGAGTAGATATTTAATGCTGAAGCTTAGAAGAATATAGCAAGATTTACAAAGAATATATTGAATGCCTTTGAAAGCTTGTATTAATGCTCATCTCATTCTCTGTAATGAATTATTGGTCCTCTTATAGATGAGGAGTAATAAATTTTCCATTAGAGACATTTAAGTGTCCGGCACTCTCTGCAACCAACTCTTCGTCTTCGCCATTAATGCTATAATAAATGCTTCTAAGTAACGTGGGCGACGAAGGCTTGAATTATGCAATCTGTCTGTGAGGACAGCTTTTTCTCTTTCTATGATCCTGGGCTTTTGCATTTATGAAGGTATGTGAAATTTAAACGTTGTTAGTCACAAATAAGGAAAGATGCAGAGTAGGTAAAAAGCTGTCAAAGAGAGAGAAAATAGCCGTTGAAAAACAATACTCAATTGTTGATTCATAGTACTCGAGTGTTAATCAAGCATTTTGAACTTATAAAACAATACTCGAGTGTTTTCTGTCAATGCTCGAGTTTTACAAACACTTTTGAAATTGCTCGAGTGTTATCTGAAAGTATTGCAAAAAATTTTGAAACTTGGTGTAAACACTCGAGTGTTGAAATTCTTATTCTCGAGTGTTAAGAGAACTTTAAGTTACTGCTCGAGTGTTCAAAGGAAAATTTGAAATGAAATAAATTGAAATATCACAATACTCGAGTGTTAGAATCTCAATACTCGAGTGCTATCACCTTTCTTTACCATTACTCAAGTGTTTTGATGGAGGTATTGTGTTTTGTTAAAAAATATGCTCGATACTCAAGTGTTTAATGATCAGTGCTCGAGTGTTGTCAATACTTCCACCAAATACTAGAGTGTTATGCTTGAAATGTTGTCTTTCGTTTGAAAACTTTGCCCGATACTTGAGTGATGAAAACTAGCACTCGAGTATTGGCAACACTTCCTCCACAACACAAGTGTTATGCTTCAAGTTCAAGTATTTTGACTCAATACTCAAGTATTCAGAACTCAATACTCGAGTGTTGCTAATACTTTCATTTGTAACTCAGGTATTCTACTTCAAGTGTTGAGTATTCTTTTGAAAACAAAGCCTGATACTCGAGTATTACAACACAGTACTTGAGTGTTATCAATATTTCAACACAATACTTGAGTTTCATACGAAAGTATTCTTATTTTAATACCATTACTCGAGTGTTTCAAAACATCACTCGAGTGATTGCAACACTTCATTCTAATACTTGAGTTTTCACTTAAAGTGTTGAATCTCAGAAATATTTTAACTCACAATGCTCGAGTATTAAAGTCCAAAACTCGAGTATTATCAACATTCTCAACAAGAACTCAAGTGTTGTCTGAAAATATTGATTTTTAACTTATGAAAAACCTTGATACTCAAGTATTACACCGCAATACTCGAGTATTCTCAATTCTTTCATACAAAATTAATGACTTGATCACAAAACTCAAGTGTTTCACTAAGAACATTAAATCATCAACAATTTAAACTTTATAATTTCTGAAATTATTTTGTCATCATCAAAATAAAGCATCAGCAAAAATATGATTACTTTATTTCAATGTGACAATTATGGACCTGCAGTCTATGAAATACGAAGTTATTATATGATATGCGAAATATTATGTGAAAACAAAGGTTTTTACAATGGTATGATAATTACGATGAGGTATAAAGTATATTACTTTGTGGTTTCCACAATGGTAAAATAATTATTAAGTTTTTAATGAATCACAATATTTTTTTATGATGATCCAATTGGGAGTTTTATAAATATTGTAGTGGTGGATGTTCATAACCACATAGACTCTTAGGATTCCATTTTATGATTAAAGACTATAACCTCTAATGTCTTTATGTTGTATCATAATGTGCATTAATTATTATGTTTATGACATTGTAACTCTTGAAAAGGTTTGATGCCTATAAATAGAGTTGTAACAGAAATGGTTGAATTATATAGAATACAAGTTGAGAATCTTCCCTTTTTTATCTCCAATTCTCTCTTGCTTCTCTTGCCAACTCATCTCTCATATCAAATCCCCCAATTTTTTAACATATACACCGTTTTAGCCCATATATATGATTTTTTTTAAAGATAGCATGTTTTTATTTATAAGAAACATTAATAATTTGTTTGAGATTTTTTGTATCATTTTCTTTTTTTGGCCCAGTTAATTATTGATTAGTCTCCATGCATTAATTATTTGCTCGTATTTCTCTCACCCTCTTTGAAAATAAAGGTTTGTTCAAAAATTAAACTTCATTTTTTATATATTCACTACATTTAATCAATTTTAATAGAATTTTTCAACGTAACTCAGTTATTTGTATATTATAAAAAAAGATGACTAGGAGTATTGTTTATACCTTCTAAGTGATTTCTAATTCATTTTGAAAATTTATTTATATACGAATGAAGAAATTAATAAAGTGCAAAGGAGATCCACTTTATGATGGTTGTTGAAATTAAAAGCAAATATATATATATATATATATATCTCTCTCTCTCTGTGTGTGCTGCGAATATTCTTCGATTTTAAGACAAGCAGACACACACACACATATATATGAGCCATGCATTGTGGTTGCAATCATACAAAGAGCGAATGCAATTAGTTGCATCAGGTGCAGTGATCTGGTCTATAAAAGTTATATACTTAATTTTTATATACTAAAAAATTAGTTTAATTATCTGTGACGGATGATCTTGATTTCTTTAAAATACACTATTTAATTATGCACATTGAAATTGCTTTATGTGACCCACTTACTCTACTGTATTTTGATTTTTAATGGACCTTTTGAAAAGATTTTTTTATCTTACGTGTTCTAACTTTGTTGGTTAATTACTAATTTAGAAACCTTTCAGACCATTTATATACTTATTTTTCATTTATAATACCATTTTTTTGATAATTTATAATTTATATTCATTTATAATAACTTTATTGTTGGGCTGTATTATTTTACTAAACACAAGTATTTTTTTTATTGGAAACAGTTTTATTTAAAGTATTGTTCATATGTTTTTTAACAGAAATTTAAACATTAATTTTTCACGATACGAGAAAATGACCGCTTTTACTAAACTTAATCCGTCAAGAGCATGTTTAGAAGTGATTTTGAAAATAATTTTTACATATTCTGAGACAAAACCTAGGTTTTAAAGAATATATTTTGGAAAATAGCTTTTACAGATTCTGAGTTAAAACCTAGGTTTTGAAAAGTGATATGTGTTTGGAAAGTTATTAGCTTTTACGGATTCCGAGGTAAAAAAGTGGGTAGGAAAGAGGAAAGAGAAAGAATGAAAAATAGGAAAGAGAAGAAAGAAAAAGTAGGAAAGTGGAAAGAGAAAGAAAGAAAAAGTAGGAAAGAGTAAAGAGAAGGAATGAAAGAAGAAAGAGAAAGAAGGAAAAAAGTAGGAAAGAGGAAAGATGAAAAAGTAGAAAAAGAGGAAAAAGTAGGAAAAAGAAAACTTAGGTTTTCTGAACGAGGTTTTGTAACCAAAATAACTTTTGGGAAAAAAATTTTTACTTGGACAAAATCTTGATTTTGAGGTAAAATCTAAGTTTTGAAACCAAATCTAGGTTTCAGAATGGATTTCCAAACAAGACCTTGTTGGGCTACATAGTACATATGAATAGATCTTATGGGATCTTTTTTTTTTTTAAACAGAAGATATTGTTCTCTCTAAGCTCCATTGAATTACAATTGGGCTTCAACTAAAAGTCCAATTCAAATAATTGAGCAGAGTTTAACTTTCGCACCCCAACAAAAAAGTAAGTCAAAGTTGGGATTTTTCTTATATAATATATTATTTAGGTGAACTAATTGGGTTAGGTTGCTTCCTAACCAGTACCTAATTACATTAGAATCCACCAATTAGTTGCCAAGTTGGCGATGGCAATATTAAATTAAATTAAAAAAATTGATCTCTAAAAATTCCAAAAGAAATTTGCAATGGGAGAAAAGATAAATCCAATATCTTACATCATATAGAAAGAAAAATAAATAAATAAATAAAATCTGCCCAAAAAAGCTCGTAGGCATAATACTAAAATGAAAAATGAGTGGTCATTTTTAAATGTTAAATTCCAATATTTTATTTGATGGACAATGTTAATAGATAAATGATGTGGTATTTACAAAATTAATCTTATGTTATTCACATACAGCTTGTAAATATAATGAAAATACATTTTTTATCAATTTTATATTATATATTGAATTAATCGCTTTCTACTTTCTTTCTACACAAAAGGACACACAGAAAAGCCCAAATAAGAAGCATTTAGATATACAAAGTATGAATATTTAGAGTAAGACAAAAGGAATTGGGAAGAGAAGATTACAAAATGATATGCTGAAATTAGAGAAAATAAAATAAAATTGGAAAGGGAAAAAGAAATGATCTTGATAGAATAGAATTTTTGAATCCAATGTTATTTTTGAAAAATATAAATAAAAATAAATTGAACCCACCAAAAAAAGTTTCAGTTTAAAACAAAAGTACCTTTTAAATTGATTTCCCAAAAAAATATCACAACAATCAATAGTATTATATACTAAATAGTTGTATTTTGTTAAACAAAAATTTCCAATTCCTAATGGTGGAAAACTTTTATTTATATTGGGACAAAATATCATCATCTAAATCTGTTTTTTTGCCTAAAATTTTACAAGCATCATGACCACTATCATCATCATCATCATCATCATCATCATCATCATCAAGACTGTTGAGTTATTTACTGTACTGTGCAGAGACAAAGTCAAAAAAGAATATTTGCTGGAGGATGCAAAAGGTCCTAGTAATCTTAATTAATCAAAGTGAAAATTAACTTTTTGACCCAAAGAAAATTAGAATGTTAAAATAAAGGGGCAGTGGTTGCCATGAGAGGCTCCAAGGTATGGCCTATGTGTTCTTTACAGTTGTGCCATTGGACATCAAATCTGTATTGTTCACTAAAAGTCAGATTTCCATTTCATATGACAACGACCTTCCCCTTCGTATTATTCTTCTCTTCCATTTTACAGCTTTAACCCAAGGCACAAGGATTTGAACTGGATAAGGCAGTAAGTTAAATATCAGTACGTTAGATTGGAGTTAAACTGGGGACAGACCAGTAAAGAATTAAAAGAATTAAAAAAATAAACTTCTATGATAACAAAAATTCCAGAAACTAAATATTAAATTACATTATTAACAAAGTAACAATTACCAAACTAATCATATATTTATAGTCTATCTATCATTCAATATTATTTACAATTTCAAAAAATTCATCTTAACAAAATATCAATATATATATGATAACAAAAAATTTTCTGTGCAATCATTAGATCTCTAAACTTATATTCAACAACATTAAAATTAGCATTAACATAATTTAAATCTAATGGTACTGAGACATTAGAAGACAAAGCTGGAGGAGAAAAACCAAAAATCATGTTTGTGCAAAATATATACTATACAAAGTGATGAATGTGATGGCAAATCTTATCACACCGTGGTGCACAATTTCTTTTCAACTAGAAGGAGAAAAAGCTGGAGGAGAAAAACCAAAAATCATGTTTGTGCAAAATATATACTATACAAAGTGATGAATGTGATAGCAAATCTTATCACACCAAGGTGTACAATTTCTTTCCAACTGGGTCATTTCCTAAATCAAGATAAGAAGACCATATGATTATATGCAAATATAGTGATCTTGGATGCATTTTTTTGTAAGGTCGGACACATGTGGCATGGAAGCAGTGTCTCTCAAAATAAGACTCAAACATTGAGCTGCAAAGGGTGACCACATAGTTAGCAGCATTGTCAGCCACAACATGCACAATATTTTTTGGACCAACCCACTCTATAACCTCACTGAACAATGATAATAAAGTGGTGGCATTTTTAACTAAATCTGAAGCATCAACCGATCTTTGCATATAACATGACATGTATATAATAAACTAAGAAGTTAATCAATGTTCGTTGTCTAACATATCAGTCCAACCATCAACCATAAGAGTACAACCATTTTCATTACATTTAGCTTGATGACTACCAATTAACAGTTGGCATTCTTTTTTACAATTTTGTACTTATGATCACTAGGAACCATAAACACAGGACCAATTGAAACATAGCTTTTTGAAATAGAGGTCAAATTAATGCATTAAATGTAATATAATTTACATATGTCCATTTTGCAAAAGTCATCCTAGCATTGTATAGTGCATCTTGACTTGCCAAAGCACTCTTGATGCTTGGTTGTGAACTAGGAGTTGTCCTAGGTGCAAAATAATTGTTAACTCTCCCAACACCAGTTGCTTTCCTCTTTGAAACACTTGATACTTCCTTAGCATTAGGAAGATTTTTTTCTTTGGACCATCTATCAAAGATTCAGATTTTTTTCTTTGGACCATCTATCAAAGATTCTTTCCTTCTAGTACATACATCATGAGGAACTTTTTTACTTGAACTAACTTGACCACTAACACCAGTTAAATGTTGCTTCAACCTATTTATCCTACTTATTTGTAACTTAAAGCACACAAAAAGCAAGCAAAAACGTTGATTTTTCCCTCTTTCTTAAATGAAACATATTGCCAAGTAAGGTCAGTCTTTTTCACACCCCTGCCCCCGATGATTGTGATTTCGGTAAGCTATTGTTAGGAGGAGGCTTTCTAGACTTAAGATTCTCACTTCCTTGGGTTACTTCACTATTTTTACTTCTAACCTCCTCCATTACATTAATCAGAAAGCAAATCACCAATGAACTGTGAGACATAGATAGAGAGCAAACCAACTTCCAACAACAAAACAACAGAGACAAAGAGCAAACCAAAAGCACCAATAATGATGAACAATCAAAGCTACAAAGAAATATACCAAAAAATAGTCACATTTCAATAACAACAATTTTCAAAAAACACCAAGCAAATCATCAACAAAGCAAGCTCAAAATAGAAATAGAGGTAAGGCAAACCAAAATCGTGATCACCAACATTGAAATCATGACTTAGAGGTGAAGAATAGCTAGTTAGCCACTGAACCAAACTTGCAAATTCGAACCATGCATACCCATGGAGATGAAGACAAGGGTTTGTGGAAGTACCAAAAATTGAAAAATCATAAGGGAAACGAGGGCATGTACTAGAGCTGGACCAACGATGAGGTGGAGGCAACAGAGAATGGTAAGACAGAGCATCGATGAACAATCAACAAGGCGACCGCCAACACAAGATGGAGTAATGACAGAGAAATGAAAGTGCATGAACGAAGACGAAGCAAGAAGATTTCACTAACGAGAGGAGAAGTGTTCGAAAAGTCAGTCATCGACAATTAAACATGATGGCCTGACAGAGGGAGAGGAACGAGCTCAGGCGCAAAAAAATTTGGTGGTAGGGGATCCGAGACCAAGAGTGAATATGGGGCAAAAATTGGTTTTTAACTTTTTATTTTTTACTCATTTTTTAAATTTGTATTGAAAATTTTAAAAAATAAAAGGGACAAAACGTCATCGTTTCATCCCTTCTCTTTACTAAAAAACTAAGTCGGTTGACCTGCCGAATTTAAAAAATATAAAAGGGGATGAAACATCATCGTTTCATCCTTTCACCTTATTTAAAAAATAACTTGGTTGACCCGCCAAACTCGGCAGGTCAACCGAATCTCACCCCAGGTCAAAGCGGATTCACCTGTGTTGACATAACCTAGGTTTAACCCTAAACTTAGACCGAATTATCATTGCTAAAACCTCATTTTGAATTGGCCAATCCGGTATGGGTTCACATACATTGCTAAAACGTCATCCATGATTAGTTGTTGATAATATGTCTTCTTCTTCTTCTTCTTTAGAGTTTAGATACACATTACTATCATTATTTTAAATGGAAAAATTAGTTATTTTGTAGTTACAGTTTTGACTCGATTGTAATTAGATCTCTAAATTTTAGTTCGATGTGACTTAGTCCATATAAATTTAACTCAACTAAGACTTATTTCTTAAATTTGACTAGATATAATCCAAACTTTTATAGTTTAGCCACCTAAGAGCTAGATTTTGAATGGTTTAAGACTGATTTGCTATAAGTTATAGTTGAGAGATCTAGTTTTAACTGAGTTAAAACTACAGAGAATTAGGTGCAAATCAAAATTATACGAGTTTGTGTTTTTTAAAAATAATAGACTGAATCAATTTTTTTAGAAAGAATGAAAGCTGAACAGTTAAAATGATTTTTAAACAGTTGACTGTTGATAGATATAAATAGAACAAAGTTAAGAATTGGATTGAAGTAGAAATATGTTGCAGCATGGTTTTTGACTCCCAACTGTAAGAAATTGTAATATTGGAATAGAAACTTCGCGGTTGCTGCCTATTAGGCCCCTTTAGGCCTTTCACCAACACTTTTCTGTTCAATCTCTCTCTCTCTCTCTCTCTCTCTCACACACACACACACACACACAGCCCCTCTTATACCCCATCCATCCATTAATCTATAACTTGTAACTCATTCCTCTCCCCTCCCCTGTCTTTGAAAAAAATGGATTCTTGGAGACAAAGCATGGGGGCGGAAGGATGCAGCAGCAGTGAATCAGGTTGGACCACGTACATAGCGTCTCCCATGGAAGAAGATGACTGCAGCAATATTGAGAACGAAGAAGATGGCTTCCATGGTAGGGACAATAACAGCAGAAGATTGCAGAACAAGAGAGATGAAGATGACAGTGATGATTCCATGGCTTCTGATGCATCATCTGGTCCAACCCATAATCATCATCATACCAATAACAATAAGAAAGACAAGAAAGATCATTCATTTGCAGGCAAGTCATGTCCACCATCCCTGAAGATTACCAATAAACACGATAAGAAACGGCTTGACAGTAGAAGTAAGTAGCAATACAGAATCATATCACAAGAAAATGTTCCTTTGATTTCTGTATATGAATGAATGGTGAGGCCAGTTTTGTAACATGCATCTTCATAATCTTCATCTTTGGATTTTGTTCATTTCTCGTTAGAAACATTCTCAGACATTTTTTTTTGGGGGGGGGGGGCGTTCATGTCTCTGGAGCTTCAATTTCTCAGATAATGTTGATTATTCTTTAGTAGTGAATGTATATGATGAGCAGAGATACACTAAGAAAAGTCTGAGTTCTGGAAATGAAGTGAATCTGAGGAAGAAGATGGTTTTCATCTCCTTCCATTTTTATCTCTCTAGGTTTTCTTTCCCTTTCTTTTATGATTTATACTACTATGTTGAAAAAGGAAAAGAATATCATCCCATTTCAGCTAATAATTGACCTTGCTCGGAAATATTTGAATCGCTTGACCATTTCAAAACTTGGTCTTGTTTGTTTCAATGGATTTCATTCCTAAATGTAATATTTAGTTTATGAGCGTGATTTTTGTTTTAGATATAAGTTTTTAATTCATTTTCTCTCATAAATTTATAACTTTTCTCAATTATCCTTGTTAATGGCATATAGTAAAAAGGTTTTCCCAGTAGTTTTTAAAATAAATGATTAAATGGATATTTTAAAAAATTAATATTCGTTTACAATAACAAACAACTAATTCATTTAATATATGTAAATTAATTAGCTACCTGGTTTCTACGTTTAAAATTAGTGTCACTTTTGGAAAAATTGTAGGAGCCAATAAGATACTAAGATATCCTTGTTTGGCTGATAGGATGTTTAAGACATCATTGGAATAAATGAAATTTTACTCCAAAACAAAATGCTTGTCTGACTGCATTGACAAACCCATCAAATAGCGCAGATTAAAGGTAAAGCAATAGGTCAACGTGGTAAGGCTTCTGCAAAATTAGGTAACAAAATGGGGTATCTGAAAGGAAATAACATAGAATTAAACAAAATCTAAATAAAAAGATATATTTGCTGCTTCTAAAATATTGTGATAAACACAAGTTGGCCAAATGATTGTGGCTTTTGGTATGGATTGAGCTGGTAGCCAGAAAGGAGGAAAAAAGAGAGAAAATGAGAAAGTGGGCAAGAGAAGAATGTGGCAAAGACATTTGAAGATAATAGAACAGAGAAACATAAAGTGAATATTCTAATCCCCAAAACTTCCAAATAATGATGATTCATGGGCATGTGTTTTTGCTGCTACACAAATCAGCTATGAAACAAAACCCCGTTTGGGGTGTGTGTGTGTGTGTTGCGCTGGAAAGAGAGCAACGTCTCACATAGCTACAGAAATGACAACTAGAACCACCAAAAAAGTTCCCTTTTTTTAGCTAACTTTCCAATCAAGGGATACAAAATGAAACAGCAAGGCATTTGGTAGTTGCAGGCTGTATTATATACTTTAAATGCATGGCTTGATAGGAATCATAAGAACATAATATTATTATGAAGTTTTCTCTTTTGTCCACATCTCATTAAGGGAAATTTTCTTAAAAAAATAGACAAAGAAAAATGGAAAAGAAAGTGGACATGATTCTGCAGACTATAAAAGATCTCATAGGTTGTCTGTCATATGCATGTCCCAGTTGCAGTGACATGCCGTAATTCTTATCAACAGACATAGAAATGCTTTTTCTGTGTTCATGAATTGCTATAAGTTAAAGTCATCTGGTAAACTGTACAGTTTTCTAGTCATCAATTTCCTATCAATGACCTTGACTCTTGTGTTATTTGCTCATGACTCAATTATTCTTGAACTTCCTCTTCTCCATGTTCTTATAAGACAATATTGACGGAACAAACTTTGAAAGGAAAATGCATCAGCCCTGAAACCCAAAGCCCACAGAGGAAGAAAAAGTAAATGGAAAAGCATTACAGATAGTGAAAACACAACTCCTGAGACTTCATGTTCTTAAATGAAGAATGGCAACATAAGCAGGGATTATTGATGTAAGCACAAACATTCAGCAGGATCAGCAGAGCAGAGATACAATAAATCAAGTCGGGACTACAAAACCAAGCTATTATGGATATAGAGATAAAATTTCACCACATTGCAGTTATGTAAGCTCCACTCAAAATATATTCTTGAGCAGAAAATTTTACATTTATTCAGAGTTTGAATGTGTGTGTGAATGTAGGTAAGGTAACCTTAGGTCCTTGACTTTTTGGCAAGCTCGAACCACTCAGTGTGGAAAGACCCCTACACATCAACCCTTTCATACGTATGAGCTCCAAAGTAGTCTCGTTGAGCTTGCACTAAGTTAGCTGGCAATCTTTCCATTCGGTATGAGTCGAAATAAGCAAGACTAGCAGACATACCCAGAGTGCTAATACCAGAGTTGATGGTAAGGCATAGAACTCTTCTCCAGGCAGATTGCCGATCAATCATCTTTTTTGCGAACTTGGGATCCACTAAAAGGTTTGCGAGATTAGGATTCCTGTCATAATGTCACGGGGCTAGTCTTTCGACCCGTGCGGCGCTTAGACAATCTTCACTAGAAGTTGATAAGTAAGCCTATTTTCTATGAAAGAGGATGCTTGGCAAAGTTGAGGAAAAGGGAAAGCTTGAGGGCAAGAGAAAGAGCTTGGAGAATATGAGAGTAGTATTGATTTTGAGAGAACTCAAGGATGGTTTACAAATGAGGAGGGGTGAGGTATTTATAGGCAAACTCCCACCTCCTTACTATTCCCACCTCCTTAATGGACGGTTGGGATTGAATCAATCCTACGGTTACAATTCATCTTCTAGAATTCTCCTTACAAATATCTAGATATTTACATGGAAAAATCTAGAGGCAAATATTAAAATATTGAGGCTAGAGTTGTGTAGACTTCTCTAGAATGTCCTTGCATTCTCTAGCACTCCTAAGTTTATTCGGGAGTCTTCTGGAGAATTCTAGGACGTTCCGGAGCTACGTAACCTCGTGAATCGTGACAATAAGCTTTCTTGATTCCGTCCAAGAAAATCGCTCTTGTAACGCAACTCCCTTTCCAAATCCTAGCCAATTCTGCCAACTTCAAATCCCATCCCTTTCACTCTTTGCACGGATCAGATTCATTCCCTACGCATAACTTCAGATTTTGGTAGCATAAAGATCTTGCCTAACATCATCAATCAACTTTGGCTTGTCCACATGCTGATCAGTCAAGATATCACCAAAGACATTTGATTCGAAGACCTTTGCAGCTTCAACTCTTTCTTCCTTTAACCCACTAAGGAAACTAGCATCCAAAGAAGACTCAATAGTAGGAGCAGCAAATGATAATTTAGCAGCTTGCAGGACAGTCCACTTACCGGTACTCTTCATGCCTGTCTTGTCCAAAACCTTGTCGACCAGATAGCCATCTCCTTTATCATCCTTAATTCCAAATATATCTGCAGTGATTTCAATCAGAAAACTAAAAAGTTCTCCCTTGTTCCATTCTGAGAAGACACTTTGTAGTTCCTTGTTCAACAATTTTCCAATCGCCTCTAGTACATTGTAAGCCTCTGCAATCAGCTGCATGCCGCCATACTCAATTCCATTATGAGCCATCTTCACAAAGTTACCAGATCCGCCCTTACCAACATAAGCTGCCACCTTAAGAAGAATATCTTCTATGTATTTATAACCCCCAAAGGAACCACCAGGCATCAATGAGGGACCATTTCAAGCATCCTCCTCCCCACCGGAAACCCCCATCCAAGATAGAGAAGACCCAATTTTGCAATTTCTTTCTCACGCCTCTTGGTATTCTCATACCACTCATTACCACCATCAATTATACAATCACCTTTCTACATGTAAGCAGATAGAGTCTTGATAGTCTGGTCAACAGGTGCTCCAACCTTCACAAGAATTATTAGGACCCTGGGTTTTTGAATGGAAAGGACAAAAGATTCAAGGTCATGAAAACCATCAAAGGATTGCAGCTTCAAAAGTCCACGAAAATTGAACAAATATTGGGTGAAGTTTCTTAGGGTGATAGCAAGTTCTCCAAATACAGCTAATGAATTGCAATCAAATTAGCAACTTCATTTCAGCAGCATTTCAGCAGAAACAGGCAACAGTCAGATTTTGTATTATGTTGTCAAAAATCACGATCACAAGGAGAATACCCAGCAAATGTAAACCACTATAACCAAGACTATGGTCAAGCAAACACATCCCAACAGTGGAAACAGTAGTGCATTATGTTATATTCATCACAAAATTCATGTCAACAATGGAAACGGAGAATAAATTTCTCATGTCAACGTTGTGCAACCAATGGGTAGGTGAAAATCGTCGAATTAATTAAGACCGTCTATTTCGTCAGGAGAGAATTCAAAGCCGTCAAGCTCAAGTCTGAACCGATCGTGCATGATTTTGTTTAATTCTCTGAAGTCGCCTCCTTGCTCTTTACCGCGTCACTGCTTTCTCACTACCATATTGTAATTTCCAAGTCAACCCATGAATCAGCGTACGAAAGCATCACAAGTAAAAGTCAGTGTGGATTAAAAATCATTCCTGAACTTCATGAAGCTACTTCAGTTTCTAGCTCGGTGCACATTTCTTTCTTCATTTTATTAAATCTTCCAATTTTACTATTTTTAACTTTATTATTCCCTATATCTTTGTTACTTGAGTAATGTAAGCACATGTATAGAAACACATTGATTAATGTGTAAATTTGCCAATAAAATTTTAAAATGGCCTTTACTGTTAAAAATGTTAACAATCAACTTCAATTTTTGATTATTAACGTTAATTTTTTTACGTAACAAAACATTATTCCATTTTGGAACTTTTAGAGAAAACATTGCTATGGAGGGAAAACTTTCAGAACATTACTGCTAAAGTAAAATTAAAGAATTTAACAAGGAGATAAAATGCTTTTCTTAAAAAATATTGCACTAACTCCTGTGGCAGATGACTTTTATAAGAAGATTAAATATTTTTTTAGTCAAAAGTTAATTGATTTTGGTATAAAGCATCTTTAGCACATTAGTACAATGCATTAACACATACATACGCATTGTCCCAGCATGTTTAGTGCAATTTCACATCCCAACTATCAAAGAGTATATCTCTAATCTTAGCAATCATGTTTTTCAAAAGATAATCCAATGCACATTCTCGCATCACTAGATCAAAAGCACACATTTGAGTCTGAGGCTGAGCAAACCATCATCACTTTGGGAAACCCATCTGCCCCCCTGACTTCTAGCCTTGTTTCATTACTATTCAAAAGATAACAAGAACAATCATCTAACTTCATCCACCTCAAAATCAATGGCTGGAGGTTGATCGAAGATGCAAAATCTGCTTTCTATCTACTGAGAGAATCTATCTAGATGCTCTGCTAATGTCATATTCTCCCTACCTCTGTGGATCAGAAGAGCCTTCGAGCCCTGTTTTTGATAGCTACCAGTTCATCTTTCTTGATAGAGTACAAACCGATAGTCTTTTGATAATCATATGGGGCTTTTCCTTTACTTTTTGCAACACAGAATTATCACTCAACATTCAACATGTATAGACATCAGGGCTATTTAAGGGCAACATGTATTATACCACTTGCCATCACATTTCTCGAAAAATCATAAATATCAAAGCCTATGAACTTTCTAGCCGGACTTCGACAAACAATTATAGAATGCAGGAAGCAGTAAAATTTACTCCGTATGATCATCAATAGACATAAACCTAAATTAAACGTGGGTAGAATATACCTGATGAGGAAGGAGTACAAGTGTACAACCATTACTGGTGCTTATATTGCTCAAAATAATATACGCCTAAGACTAACAGTCCATCATTAGCTTAATCACTGGCATTGGTGTGCAGTCATCACTAGTGAAACAGAACACTGTATCAAGCCTAGATTTGTGAATATTTCATAAGAATTATTGACCCCAGCAAAAAAGGGAAGACAGTTTCAGAATTATAATAGGAACTTAGAATTCATCGTTATAGTATAATAAACTTATGTTTTAGTCCCTCATCTTTAGGGTAAAGGTGCAATTCTAACAACAAAGTTATGGCCGAGGAGCGTTTGGTACCATAAAGTGTTTGAGGATGCAAAAATACACATGAAGTTTTAAAAGGGTGCAAATTCGACAACGCAGACGGTTTTCAGAAAACTGACGTTAACATCGTCCACATTGCCAAGACAGCAAAGCAGACTTTTAAAACTTCATGTGTATTTTTAAACCTCAAAAATTTTATAGTGTCCAACGCTCTTTGGCCATAACTTTATTTGTAAAATTGCACCTTTGCTCATAAATAAATCCATGACACAATTGTTAAGATGTATTAAATAATAATTGCAATTAAAATACAGTGAAACTGACATTTGGAGAACGGATCAAAAAAGTTTTATGCCTTTCCTTTCGTAGGTGAAGCTATTTTCTACCAAAAAAAAAGAAAAAAAAAAAAATTCAACTAAACTCTGTTTGATCGCTAAATACTCTTCAGTTTTATTCTTGTCTCAATACTCTTTGATTTGATCATTAGTAACTGCCACAACGGCGATGTAGAGAGATTTTCTCAAAAATTTCATATGTCACTAAAACAATTTTCTCAAAAACTATTTTCCGTCGCTAAAATGAGAGTCATATTTTTTTTGCTTGATTTGCCTTTTGAGTTCAATTTTTAGATGGCCTCTTGTGCTTGAGGTCTCCACATGCAACAGTGTTACCTATCACCAAAGAGCTGTGGGAAAATTCGATATTGAACCGTGAAACCCCTATTCTTATGGAGTTCTATGCCAGTTGGTGTGGACCATGTAGATGTTACTGCAAGTGATTGATGAGATTGCATCAGAGTACGCTGGAAGACTCAAATGCTTTGCAGTTTGCTCTCAACACAGAATCTAATTTGCAAATTGCCAAGGACTCTGAAGTTAAGGCAGTGCCTATCGCTTTATTGTTAAAAAATCGCCAAAATGTGACTCTATGATTGGAAACATGCCAAAGCACTTTTATGTGGATGCCATTGAGAAGGGTCTGAGGTCTTGATAGAGAGGTCAGTTCTATAAGTAATAAAAAGGGAATCAAAGAAAAATTTGAATCCATTTATCATTTTGAAACTCATTTTCTTTTCTAAAGTTGAGAATAATGAGGAAAATATTTTCATGATTCAAATAAATTAGGGTAAAGGTGTAAGTCTACCAATAAAGTTATGGCCGAGGAGCATTTGGCACCATAAAATTATCGAGGTGCAAAAATACACATGAAGTTTTAAAAATATGCCTCGCTGTCTTACTAATGTGGACGCCAACGTGAATGCTGTTAACGTCCGTTTTCCGAAAACCATCAGCGCTGTTGAATCTGCATGATTTTAAAGCTTCATGTGCATTTTTACACCTTCGAACACTTTATGGTACCAAATGCTCCTCGACTATAATTTTGTTGTTAAAATTGCACTTTTGCCCCTCATCTTTATTCCAATTTCTTTCCTCTCAGTCACTAACAAATAAAATCGGTCCTTCTATTTTACTTAAAGGAAAGAAAATCAATAAACTTTTGAATTTAACTGAGTTCAATACGAATAGAATTTAAGAGAGACTGAATATGAAAAGGAAAAACATAACAAAGCAAGAAGTAAGGAAATTAGCAGGAACTATTGGCTAACTCATGATGGACACATTTCAAACAGTTCTGAAGAATTTCAACAAGAAGTCAACTAAAATCAAGAACTTACAAAGCTCTGCAAATACTCAGCAACGCTGATGCATAAGCATATTACTTTTTGACTAATTCATTCCTAGAACTTCGCATATGAAGTTTAATTTGGTATAGGAAAATAATATCGCAAATAATTCACAATGCAGTTGGATCCACCCGCTTGGAGCATATCAGGTTATTATTTACAATTTTTACTACCTCTTGGTAAAAAAAAATGATGCTAAGACTACGAGTTTTGATTAACAAGAGAATAATGAATGTATGAGCAGGTGTTTTGCCAGCCTTTGTCTGTATTTGTGAAGAAATGGAGTGCACACAAATGGGCAAAGAGTAATTCTGAGACGGCAGAGTGTGAAATTCCAATTCCCTTGTATAGGGTGTACAAACTGAAATTATTCGGCCTAGTGTGGAGAATAATCATATTCGTGTTGTTGAGAATCAAAAAGTAATAGCTAAGAAATTTCGCAAATGATTCAACAGAAAATTTCATTACAGCAAAATAGTCCAAACTTTTCTAGCATCACAGTTGCTAAGAGGATACGATATCTTTTCTAATAACAGCAAATTCTCAGCCATTACTCATTTTAGAACTCTCAGTCTCATATACGCAAAATAGACAGTTGCAGCAAAAGCAAATACCAACATTCAGCTCAATTGTACTACTTGAGAATTTCAAAGTGGGTTTTTTGTTGTTGTTCTCTCTGGAAACCAAATAGATGAATTAATAAATAAAATATTTTAAAGATTAAAAAAATTACAATCAGGTTCCGGCGGTAGTTGGTACGGTTGCTATTGACGACTGGTAAAGTTATTAATGATAATCGGGCCATCTACTGCATAGATCTAATGGTAATTTTAACAATTTTTAAAATCTTTTATTCATTAATTACAAGTTCAGCCGCAAGTCAGTTTTGCCCGACTGTAATTGAGGTTATATT
>JANTPZ010132995.1:0-26235 GCA_025593235.1 Vachellia pachyceras
CCCATAACACTTACACCCTCATTCCAGTTTTGCCTAATTTTCCTTCCTCAATATCAAAAATACCAAAAACAAGTTTTAGTTTCCGTATTTAGATTAGTAGAATAGTTAATTTCAAACCGAAACCCCATTTGCATTTTGCATAGCGGACACAAGCATAAGCTAATAACTATTTGGTGCGCGACTTGCTTCCGGTGAGAACGACCCTGGGTTGAAACTACACAACCCTTGGAGATTATAAATTTAATTCTTGGCAAATTTTCAAGGTTTACCAACGACACTGTTTTGCTATTTGCGAGACAGGGCACGCCAGTGTCACAGATGGACATGGTGACGGATGAGTGACGAATAGAGTGACGAACGAGGTAACGGAGGCATCGACGCATGGTGATGGACAAACGGCGACGTAGCAGCAGTGACGACCGAGAGGGAGCAGCGAGCAGGAAACTGAAGGGAGAGGGAGCAGTGAACAGGAGAAACTGAAGGGAGAGTGAAATAATAAAGTGAAAGGGTACCACCTTTGGCACATTATCTGCATAGAGAGGGCGCCAAAAGGGCATCCTATCCGCCCTAACAAGCAGATAGGGCGTCAAAGGGCCCCTTTTAGCGCCCTATCTGCTTGTCAGGGCGCCTAAAGGTATGTAATAACTTCATATATTTGCAAAAATGCCACCGCCTTCATTTTTTACTCCCTTTTTTAAAAAAGGACGTGAATTTCAGTAGTAAAAACTATTTTCTGTAGTAGTGTATTTTAAAATACATCCCAAATAGCATTTCTGTATCATAACTATGCTTCAACTATTCATACCTTATGCCTTTATTTATCTCTGGCATTAGAATCACTAGACATGATTTCATTACCATACCTATCCTGTCTCTTTGCTTCTGTAACTCTTTGAACTTCTGGATGATTCTAATGTATAGAACTTTATCTCTGTTAACATGTAATTTGTCCAGCACACAATCATAACCTAACTCACTAATAGCTTAGGTTGTCTAATCACCTCAACTGTTACTGGACTATCAGAGATTCTTTCCATAATCATCTCCTCTATCTCATTTACAGAGGTAAAGCTTAGTTTTATCTAGTATCCTATGCCTCAAAGCAGGATTTGGAGGGATATAATATCTATCTTTGAATATAATTATTCCTTCAGAGGTTTCGTTGAATTCTTTAGCTTCTCCTTGACTCATCTGAGTCTCTATGTTATGAGTAGACTAATTGTCTAGTTGCACTTCCCTGATCTCATTTTCTATATTACTAAGGATTTGAGTGATTTCATATCTATCAGGCTCTATCTATAACTGACTCGATTCACCCCAATCTCGGAGGTTCTCTATCAACTTTCGCTCTTTCATCATCATCATAGCCACTTGCACTATTTTTCTGTTTTAAAATATCGGCAACTACATTTGCTTTACCTAGATAATACATTATCATGTAGTCATATTCTTTGAGCAACTCCATCCGGCGTCTCAGTCTCAAGTTCAGCTTTTTCTAATCTTGTAAATACTTGAGACTTTTATAATCATAGTATAACTTGATGGTTGCTCCATATAAATAGTACCTCCATATCTTTAGAGCATAAACTATCGTTTCTAGCTCCATATCATGTGTGGAATAGTTCTCTTCATAATGCTTTAACTATTGTGAGGCATAAGCTACTACTCGACCCTGTGCAAAAGCGCGCATCCCAGTCCATGCTTACTAGCATCACTATAAACCACATATGTCACTAAGATGGGATTCAAGGTGTCAGAATTTCTAGATCATTATAATCCTCTGATTCAAATCAAAGACAATTTCTACTCTGAGACAGTTAGAATCTTTTATCACAATATGTACTCCACCTCTGTGACCAATGAACAAGGAGAAATCACTTCTTATTCAATGGTTATAAAGATGAGAGGAAAGGAAATCTCCATTACTTCTGATATTTTGAATGGTTTTCTAGGGACAACTGAATATGTTGAAGAGTTGTCTACTTTATCCGAAGAGGAAATTTTTGGATTGTTGAGGCTTGGTGAATACTTTAAAAATGTTCTTTCATTTGAGCCCTCTGCCAAGCCACCACTTCAAAGGATTATTCACTAAATCTACTCTAGATGTCTAGTGAATAAAAGTGGCAATTACACTCATTTGGCCTACATGGATTATATAAAGTTGGCAAGGATTATGAAGAAGGAGAAAAGAAACATAGGAGAAATGATTTTTGATGAGATGTGGAGGTTTGTGCACTCAGGTTCAAAGAAAATAACAGTGCCCTATCCCTGTTTGGTATCATTCATTTTGAAAAGCCTCAAGATTTGGCACATCCTCGACAAGGTAGTTGAGACAATTCCATTTGGGCAGGCACACCTTCATAGAATGAATATTGATATGCAAAACCCTCAGACACAGGCCAAGAAACCTAAGAGGAAGGCCACATTACTGCCTCACAGGGACAGGATGAGGCTCAGTCCTCTACTCCTCCTCAGCCTTCATCTGCTCCCTTATTTGCTCATGCTGCTATTCAACAGTATATGGAAACTGAGTTCGGAAAAATGAGTGAAGACTTTGTAAACCACCTCAAGGCTCAGTCCCAAGAATATATGAGTGCTATTCTGAAGGCTGCAAACGATCATTTCACAAGACATACATTGGATATAGCAGTCACAACAATGATTCAGGATCTTTCCCAATTCAAGGCAGTTATATTGGAGAAGCTTGATGGATTTGACAAAAGTGTATAGTCTCTTAAGTTGGTTATCAGAGAATCTCAGCATTCCACCTCTACTCCACCTACTCCATCTCCACCTCCACCTCCTTCTCATTCTCTAGAGGATCTACCACTGATGCTGTGCTTGCCATGATAGACTTCTCCTCTTCCATCCCCTTTACCAGTATCCTCTATGGCATCTTTAGACTCTTTTATTGATCTTATTCAACCCACTACTGCTATACCTTCCCCTCCTCCTCAGTGACCCTTCTTGTTGATGACTAAAAGGGGGAGAAGAAATCAGGATCTGCTATTTTCTTTTTGGTTGTTATTCTCTTTAACTGCTTTTATACTCTTATTAAGCACCATTGATTGTATGAACTATGGTGATTCAGTTTTATGCAGTTATTATGCTTATCATGCTGTCTAATTCATTCTTATGCTCTCTGGTTTATCTTTTAATTTCACTTCTGATTTATAGTTTTGTCATCATCAAAAGGGGGAGAATGTTGATACCTTGTTTTTATGATAACAAAACGAAATAAGTTTTATGTTAAAAAGAATTTAAAAGATTGCAAAATTTTTCTGATTCAGTGCTTTAAAAGAGTACTTGAGTATTTATTCAAAGTGTTGGTTTTTAAACTGAGTTTTATGCAGTACTCCAAGTATTGACATGAAATATTGTCAACACTCAAGCATTGGAAGTCAATGCTTGAGCATCAGCTTTTGAAATTGAGGTTTTAATCTGTGCTCTCAGAGAATACTTCAAGTATTGGCAAGAAGCATTGCCAATGCTCGAGCACTGGTTTCTCAATGCTCGAGCATTAGGCTAAGTCAGGACTCTCAGACAGTGTTATAATGAAATACTGCAAGTATTGGCTGACAGCAGAACCAATGCTCGAGCACTAGATTTACAGTATTCGAGCATTGAGATTTCTGATAATACTACCTGTCAACACTTCAAGCATTGGCTGAAAGTATGGCTAATGCTCAAGCACTATGACTCAATGCTCGAGTGTTGAATGTTTTTCACAACACTGTCAGACAACCCTTGAAGCATTGGCAGATAGCACAGCAATGCTCGAGCATTAGAGATTAATGCTCGAGCATTGAGAGTTTCTGAGAACATTATCAGTCAATACTTCAACCAGAGGCTTCCAGCATAGCCAATGCTCGAGCACAAGATCACAATACTCGAGCATTGAGATATTTTACATATCACTGGAAGCAAACACTGCTAATATTAACTGATAGCACTGCCAATGCTCGAGCACTAGCATTTAATGCTTGAGCATCGGGATAAATCTTTTAACTGTTCACTAATACTCCCTGAAAATGCTCCAGCAATGATTGCCAATACTCATAATACTCAAGCACTCCAATTTTATCATTCGAGTATTGAATTCCTTTTTCCTCTTCTTCACAATACTTTCACAAAATACTCGAGTAATATTAAGAAGCATTATCAGTACTCGAGAATTATGATTTAAACACTCGAGTATTTGATTCTTTTTCAAACACTTTCAGATAATACTTGAGTATTGTGTGAAAGCATTGAACTTTTATTTGAAATATTCATTGCAATACTCGAGCATCAGAGTAACATGCTCGAGCACTATTTTTTGACAGCTTTTACTACTGACACATCGTATCTACTTTACACACCTACTTTCCTCTTCTGTATAACAATATTTTGAATATTGTCTGTGCTCATAAATGCAAAAGCTTGTATCAATAAATGAGGAAAGAGACACAGGGATGGTCTGAGGATCGGAGACTTTAACGTTCTTCTGCAACATTCACCGACATCTGACCCTGCAGCATTTAATGCTATTAATGAAGAAACCAAATTGTCGATCCATAATGAGAGTAATGGCTACTCAATGGAGTCTAACGGACATTTGAGAACTTCTCAACTATAAAAAGAGAAGCATTCAATGCAGAAAATAATCAAGAACAAATATTCTGAGCATTCAAAGCTGCATTTGCTTCATTCTCTACATTACTTCATTAATTCTTTCTGAGCTTCATTATTATCAATCTACTCTTTTGAGAGAGATTTCTGTGGCAAAAATACTTTGTAAACTTGTGAGAAACTCAAGGACAGGACCTTGAGTGAACTGGGCTGCAAGTGAGATAGAAACATAGAGTACAAGACTCTGTTTTAGGGAAGAGTGAAAGGGGGAGTGAATTCCTAAATTGTACAGGCTTGTGAAGCCTCAATTCCTTGCTGATATTGAATCGGAAATCTCAGAGGTGCTCTGAGGACTGGACGTAGGTCAAGAAGACTAAACCAGGATAAATCTCTGTGGTTATCATCTTTCTTTTCTCTCGGTGTCTTTGTTTATGGTTTTATGATTTTAAAGTACTAAATTTTTATTAGACCAATTCACCCCCTCTTAGTCAAATCCTATCTTAACACACATATCCTAGGAGTTTCACCTTTAATAATTAGAACTTACCGAGCTTAGCATATAAATGTTTTTCTATTCGAAACAGTTAATACAATTCTCATATGCCTTTTATATTCCTCTAAATATCTTTAGTACACTATAATGTCATTTATAAGACTACAACAAATTGTTTGAAGTATTGCCGAAATACACATTTCATGTAGTCTATGAAAACTGCAGGGGCCTTCACCCAACAAAATAACATTGCTAGAAATTCATAATATCGGTATTTAATGTGGAAAGCCATCTTGAGAATGTCCTTAGCTCTAACTCGGAGCTGGTGATAGCCTGATAACCACTCAACTGGTCAACAAGTCATCAATACAGGGAAACATATATTTGTTCTTTACGGTTACCTTATTTAATTTACGATAGTCTATGCATAACTAAAGACTTTTGTCTTTATTTTTCACGTAAAGAATTGGTGATTCCAAGTGAAACATTGGGTCTAACCAACCTCTTCTCTAATAACACCTGTATCTGCTCTTTTATCTCTTTTCTCTCAATTGGAGACATACTGTACATAGTTTTGCAATTCGGGTTCGTTCCTGGTACTAGATCAATATCAAACTCCACCTCTCTCTGGAGGCAATCAGCTAATCTCTTTTGGAAATACATCCAGGAACTCTCAGACTACCAAAATAGCACTAAGGGACTCTTTAACTTCGATCTCAACTGAGGAGGAGGTAGTTCTGTAATTTCACGGGTATTCAATTCGAGGTTAAGTTCAATATAATCCATTTATGACGTCTAGCTTTCCCGTAAACTATCTCCTCTGGACAATTTCTGTAGTTTAAACTTTGATCTTTTGGTTACCTCTGCATCTCGCTTGAACCTTGGTTATAGTAGTTCCTGATCCAGATGAAGTGTATCCGGGGTTCATTTCCATTTTTGGATCCTCTTCTTCTATTATGAGTTCTTCCTTGGCATCTCTACCAGACTTACAGGTTCTGGACAACTTAATCCAGCTCATATGCCTCTCTAGCCCATCTAGATATAGGCTAACCGAAATCCTCGTCCTTGTAGAGTAGTATATTCTCATAGTCTTCCGGTGTTAGCATCCAGTATGCACTGAAGAGAAACAATCTTTATCAAACACTGGAACTTCATATCCTTATCTCCTGCGCATTCTAGTAGTTCTAGTGCTAGCTCCTTCTCTTTTTTGAACACTTCATTTAAATTCTAAAATGACTCTATCACCTTAGAACCAATCTCTGAAGGTTCCTTCTTATCATGTTCTTCCATTGGTATACTTGGCTTTTCATGTTTAGCCAGTTACATTTATTCATAATTTCATGAATATGGAACATAACTAACTAGCATATCATCGTAAGAGGCAACCAATGCATAACATAACATTTAGCTCATGACATATCAACTTCATATGCATATTGAATAATAGTGCACAATATATCAAATAACAATCCACAATTATTCCAAACAAATCCCATGCCTTTGCTCTGATACCAAACAAATGTAACACACCTTAACCTTGCCTTTAGCTTCATTTTATATCCATTTGGAAGCACCTTTATGCCTTTAGTAACTTAGAGTAACCAAGGAGTGAAAAATAAAATTTTCAAGTTTAGGGTTACTATTCATGTCATTATTCACAGCATTTTAGGCCAACTTTGAAAATTCATAACTAATTCTAGAAAAATCTAAATTAAGTGCTTCCAATTTCTATTTAAAGCTTTTAAGTTCCTCTACATGGGAAAAATACTCATTGGGTCACTAGTGTGACACTCCTTAACTTTACCTTTAACTTCATTAGAACATGATTTAGAACCAAAAGGAAGCCTCACTTTGATCAAAAGGTCCAAATGGTTTAATTGAAAACTTTCAACTTTTTGAAAGTTACTATTCACTGCTTTTTGGACCAACTTTGGAAATTCATAACTAATTCTAAAAAAAAATTTAAATTGAGTGCTTCCAAGTTCTATTTGAAGCTTGTAAGTTCCTTTATAAGGAAAAAATACTCATTGAATCATTAGCTTGCCCAATTGATACAGTTTACTTTGTGAAAAAGCACTGTTCATTTGGTTATTTTTCTATTTTCCAAGGTTTTTCAGTGATCTTTTTTCAAATTTTGGAACATCATAACTTTCTTTAGAAAACTCCAAATTCAGTGTTCTTTAGTTGGTTTTAAACTTGCAATATGAACTATTTTTCTGTAATATTTCAACTCTTTTAGAGTCCATTTGCTCTATTTCCCAACACGTTAAAGTAGGGGGTTTGACCAACTTTACTTCTAGCACTTGGTAAATTTTCTGCCCTACTTAACTTTACTCATCATCATATTGATTTCTAAACTATACTTAACCATATTAACCTATGTAATTAGGTATACTTAAAGCATACATCATTTGTCATAAGTCCATGATACATGTACAAATTACATTACATGTTACATTACAACTTTAACAATAATAACATAAAGTTCGTAATAAAATCCACAACATTACACATCAAACTTGGCTTCATGAATTAATCATTTTCTCCATTCCCTTTGATGTTCTTGTACCTAGAAATGGTTAGTGGGGGAGGGTGAGATTTTTGGAAATTCGAATAGCAAAGCTTACTAACATACATATGAAATTTGCATGACATGCTTTAATTTCATGAATAAATGTGTAACAATGTAAAATGTGTACCAAGCACATTTCAATGCATATGGCCATAGCATCATGTCACCCATAAACACATTTCAACAATGTCATAAGGTCATGCACATCATTAAGGTAATTTCACAATAATGTTAGATAAAGTTAGAAAACTTTGCTACCTCTTACTCTTTAACTTTCTCTTAACTTTCTTGATTTTTCCAAGCTCTCTTGTTGCCTCTTTCCAAATAGGCTCCTTAACTTCTCAACTTCCTAAATAACATTTAAGAGTAGAATCATCATTCTTTAGTCAAGAATTAGCCAAGAGAACATCAAAAACACAATAGAGCCTCTCTTGCTCTTTTAAAGAAATCCTAGAACACTTTAACTTGTCTTAATGGTTTCTAATGCTTCCCAAAAACTTGGGCTCACTTATACCCTACACAAAAACTCATTTTAAATTCATTGGAAGCATCAAAATCATCAAAACCAGCCTCCTTCAACCACTTGCCAGATTTGGACGAAAATTCCCTAAAATTAGGAAAATGGTTCTTTTCAAAGTTCCAAGTCATGTAATCACCATTTCTTGATTCCAAACTTGTTTTCTATGTGTTGTTTGGCTCAAATACAACTCTTCCATATCAAATGAAGAATTGGACAGCACCTCCCCTTAGGGTTCATCATCCCAAAATTTACAAAATCAACAAACAAGAGCCAAACAATCACAAGCTATACATCAATCTACTCCTTATCATGCAAGGAGTAGTTTCCACCCAGTAAACCTTGCTAAATCCCTCTTTATCTCACTTTCTCTTGCAAGAACCCTAACTTTGAAACATCCAAAAGAGAGGACTAATCAAGAAACTAATCCATGAAAGTTGTAGAGAAGCTTGCAAGGATCATTTTGATGTATAGAAATAAGGGGCATAAGCTTACACTTTGATTTTCTCTTGAACTTCTTCCTCTACACCATGAAGATGGTGTCTTTGCTCTCACTTTTTCTTCCCATGAAATTTCGGTCTAATGGCTGGAAGATGGAGGGGAATAATGGTTTTAATAATTCACTCATAAAGGCATGAAAGGCTAAGATTGCATCTTGCAATCTAAGTGTGATCTAAGGGCTATTATTAAGCCACACACTTGATATTTGTTGGCTTCTCATTGGATGGCTAAAAGTGGGTAATTAGGACTTTAATTTGCTGGTTGGGTTACATTAACCAAATTGGATCCCATTCGATTACTTTTACCGATTGCACTTTTTACAGATAAACATAACTTTATTCTAGTAAATCTTTTTCTACTTTTTTGGAGATATTTTATTCCTCATTTTATCTCCATATTTTCATCTCAAATATAACAAAATTATTATCCCCAAAATATCCTTTACTCTCCTCAAATTTTACAGGATTAATTTATCTTGTCCAAAATCCTTGAAAACGTACAATCAAAGAGCAAAATTCGTTTAGGTCCTTGAAAAATACTACATTTTTCACTGATTCTCTAGCTCTTTTCCTTTTTCCAAAATGCCCTCTAGAATGTCCAAAATTAATTTTTGAAATAATTATATTTCGGGAATTTTCAGGTCTTTTTCGGGTCTTTTTCCCAATTTTCGGGAAAATCACCTTAATCGTACACTGGATGATAATTTATTAAATACTATAAAATTCACTGGATTTTTTCATATTTTTGTCTAAATTTTTGGAGGGCTCCTGATAACTTAAATAATTATTTTTCCCTTTTTCACCCTTCAAAATTATATAGATGGAAATCCAGTCCGAATGTGGAGAATCCGTGATTCACGGTTGCGCTCCGCGAGTCGAGCTCTGTCTATTGGGCATCTATAAATTTTTGGTCAACTATTGACTTTTGATTTTGACTTGTCAAATGACCAAAATGCCTTTCATTTTCTCATAAGTACCATTTTTCCCTTACTTTCTCTATTTTTCCAAAATTATCATTTCTCTTTATACTTAAAGACCTTTATGTCCTTAATCTTTTTATCAAATGAGAAATAGGTCCCTTCCCAGGGGGTCACCAATCCTGGAATTGCTTCCAGGGTGAGCATGCTTAACTTTAAAGTTCCTATTGACTTCCATCCACAGGCCAAATCTGATTCTTGCGACTTTCAGCCCAACATCATCAACTTTTTCGTACTTTCTATCCATGGGATCTAACTTGACTTTTGACTACTGGTTTGGCCCCTTTTATCCAATGACCATATTGCCCTTGGTCTTTATGCTTAATGACATTTATGTCCCTGGCTTTCATTCTTAGTAATCTCAAAGCCTTAAGACTAAATTGACTAATGTCTCTTTAGTCCATCGACATCCTCTCTTTCTGTACTTTCATTTCTAGGCTTTGTCTTATCTCATATCTATCGATTTGGCCTCTATTTCATTTTACAAAAAATGGTAGATATTACAACTAGCTTGCCCAATTGATACAGTTTAATACTTAAAAATGTACTATTCATTTGGCAATTTTTCATTTTTCCCAGGTTTTTCTGTGATTTATCGCTAGCTTTGAAACATCACAACTCTTCATAAAAAAAACTCCAATTCTAGTGTTCTTTAACTCATTTTAAAGCTTGTCATATGAACTATTTTTCTGTAAAAATTCATCTCATTTGGAGTTCATTTGCTCTGTTTCCCGATAGGTCGAAGTATCGGGTTTGACCAACTTTACATGTGCCAATTAGTCAAACTTATTAACTCTTAACTTCATAATTCGACCTATTAACTTTTAAACCTCTTTTAATCATGATTAACCATGCATTTGTGAATATCTAAAGCATAAATCCACTACTTCATAGCTACCACATATGTAAGGGTTTAATTTACAAACCACATACAAACTTAAACATAGGCTTTTAACATTGCACAAAACTTTAATACATAAAAGCACAACATTATGCCTTCTTGAATCACCATTCATTTTGCTCTTACCCTTGCTTGAACTTCAACCTACATGGTTGGTTGGGCGAATAATGAGATTTTTGGAAATCTCAATAGCAAAACTATCTAACACATTTCACAAATTGCAAGACAACTTTAAGCATATGTGTGAATGTATAAAAGTGCAATATGTAACATATAAATGCAAATGGCCATAGCATCTAAAGAACACATTCACACCTTTATCATCATAAATTTTCAACAAGTCATGCATATTTCATCAATCATTTTCAAAACAACTTAGATTAGGGTTAGTTAGTCTTGCTACCTTTAGCTCTTAATTTTCCTTTAGCTTGAATGCTTTCTTGACCATTAGGAAAATTAATCCCTTTCACCAAACTCTTGCCTACACAATTCATAACATTATGCCCATTATACACAAGCCATTACTAATATAAAAATCAATGTAAAACTCCCTTGAACTTCCCCTTGAATTACATAAACCTTAGAGCATTTAAACTTGTCTTATTGGTTTCCAATGCTTTCCAAAACTTGTGCTCACTTATGCCTTACACAAAACTTCTTTTTAAAGCCATTGGAAACATCTAAATCATCAAAACAACACTCCTTTGTCCACTTTCCAGATTTGCACGAAAATTCACAAGTGGTAGGAAAGTGATTCTCTTTCAAGTTTCCATGGTAAGCAGCATCATTTTCTTATTTCTAACCTTATTCTCATGGATTCTATAACTTAAATTCAACTCTCCCTCATTCCATAAAAATTTTGGCAGCATAACCTCTTAGGGTTTTGAATCCCAAAAATAACAACCGAACAACAACAATATGTACACCAAATTACTCCTCACAACACAAGGAGCATTTTACACCTAAGTATTAGCTCTTACTCCCTCTCTTTCCCAATTTTGATCGCAAGAACACCGATCTTGGATCTTGAGAAAGAGAAGCTTATCCAAAATTTCAAGCCCATAGAAAGAAAGAGGGAGTTACAAGCATCAAGAAAATGTGTGAGTTTGGTTGATTAGAATTTTACATTGAGTTTTATGAAGCTTGTTCCTCCTCTTAACTCTCAAAGATGGAGTCTTCTTTCTCCAATTTTCCAGCTGCAAACTCACGGCCAAAATGAGGAGGAAGAAGGGAAAATTTCTGTTTTATTAATCCCTTGATAAATAATAAAGGGCTAAGATGAAAGCTTACTTATTAAGCTTTAATCTAAGGGCTTAAAATTGTACCACATATACAACACATGCTTGTTTCTCATTGGCTATCCAAAAGTGGTCATAATGGGCTGCACATGGATGAAAAATCTGTTGGGAACCTTGGTTACACTAACCAAATCGGTTACCATTCGGTTACTTCTACCGATTACAACTTTCACCGGTAAAAGTAACTTAATTCCAATAAATCTTTCTCTACTTTTCTAGAGATATTTTCTTCCTCATTTAATCTCCATATTTTCTTCTTGAATATATTAAATTTATTATCCCCAAAACACCCCTTGATTTCCTCAAATTTTATAGGATTATTTTATCTTGTCCAAAATCCCTGAAAGCGAGCAATCGGAAGGCAACATACTTTTAGGGCTTTAAAAATTTCTACATTTTTCACTGATACTCTAGCCTTTTTTTCTTTTCCCAAAATTCCCTCTAGATTATCTAAAATTAATTTTTGAAATAAATTACATTTCGGGGATTTTCGGGTCCTTTTTCCCGATTTTCGGGGAAATCGCCTTAATAGTACACTTAGCAATAATTTTATAAAATACATTCATTGAATTTATCTATGCCCTGAACTCAAATGACTAAGGTCTCTTGATACCTCAAACAATTATTTTCAGCAATTAAATCTTCAAAATTCTATAAATAAAGATCTAGGCCGATTTCCAACAATCTATCGAATCTCTGTTAATCAGTGAGTTACGCTCTATCTTTTGGGCCTCTATGAATTTTTCTAATATTTTGGTTAACGATTGACTTTTTGACTTTGACTTTGTCAAATGACCAAAATGCCGTTACATTTTCCCTTAAAGACCAAAATGCCCTTTCACAATCTAACTTTTCATAAATTCCCATTTTGCCCTTGACCTTTTTGCCCTTGAACTTTTGGTTTCTAACTCCTTGAGTACTTCCCAAGAGGTCACCCATCCTGGAATTGCTCCCGTGGTGAGCACGCTTAACTTTAGAGTTCCTATCGACTTCCATCCACTGGGCCAAATCTGATTCTTCGACTTCCAACCCAACAGCATCAACTTTTTTCGTACTTTCTATCCATGAGCTTTAACTTGACTTCTGACTACTGGTTTGGCCCTTTTTATCCAATGATCATATTGCCCTTGGTCTTTATACTTAATGACATTTATGTCTCTGGCTTACATTCTTAGTAATCTCAAAGCCTTAGGACTAAATTGACCAGGGTCTCTTTGGTCAATTGACATCCTCTCTTTCTGTACTTTCATTTCTAGGCCTTGTCTTATCTCATATCTATCGATTTGGCCTCTATTTCAGTTTACAGAAAATGGTGGATATTACAATTCCTACAATTTAAACCCAATAGATTTGTTTGTGACAATAGCGATGCTATTACTTAGACCAAGGAGCCCAGGTCACACCAAAGGATCAAACATATACTCAAGCATTTTCACCTGATTAGAGAAATTAATGATAGTGGTGACATCAAAATATGCAAAGTTCCTGGAGAAGATAATGTCGTTGATCCTCTTACAAGCCGCTTGCACAAGCAAAACATGAGGGTCATGTTTGGACAATGGGAATTAGA
Organism: Vachellia pachyceras; assembly: GCA_025593235.1. Taxonomy (NCBI): domain Eukaryota; kingdom Viridiplantae; phylum Streptophyta; class Magnoliopsida; order Fabales; family Fabaceae; genus Vachellia; species Vachellia pachyceras. Next base: position 13,440 of record JANTPZ010132995.1, read on the forward strand.
CTAATTAATGATTGTACCTAGTGCACGTGGGAGGATGTTGGAAATTGTGCCCTAGAGCCAATCAATGTACTTCACGCTTTATTTATTTTAAAGTATTTTCTCCATTTAATTATCATAACTTTTACATGTTTATTATAATAATTGCATACATGGGAAAATTATGAATATTGTCCTAAATGTCCTTAGTAGGTTATCCGTGTGGGAATAAAGATAAAATAAGACCAGATGTCTTTGATAAGGTATGGAGATACGAGTTAAAGTCATACGCACTTGTAAGAGTACAAGGTGCTGGACCGACCCACTATGAGAAAGCTACATGGATTAAGTCATTAGCTTATCTCATGTATAATCATGTCAAATGCCCTTTGACCTGAGATCATCATGGATTCCTGCATGAAAGTTTTAATATCTATAATTTATATGCTAGCTGAAATAAATGCTAATTGATAACTAGAAAATGAAAAGAGAAATCAGAGGTAAATAGCTCAAAAAGAAAGGGAAGTTATAGCTAGAAATTGTAAAGTTAGAACTAGTTTAGTGTATGGAGTTCCGAAAGAATTCCAAAGTTAAATATGCTTTCCCTAGAGTAATGTGAAGATGAGAAATTTATAGAAGGGACCTATAGGTCATTTAATAAAAGACTAAGGACATAAAGGTCTTTCAGTATTAAAAGTAAGGGTAAAAGGGTAATTTTGCAAAAAATAAAGAAAGTAAGGGCAAAATGGTAATTATGAGAAAGTGGAAGGGCATTTTGGTCATTTGACAAAATCAAAGTCAAAAGTCAACTGTTGACCAACATTTATAGATGCCCAATAGATAGAGCTCGACTCGCGAAGACAACCGTGAATCACAGATTTTCCAAATTCGGACAAGATTTTTATCTATAGAATTTTGAATGGAAAAAAGGGAAAAATAATTATTTAAGGTACCAGCAGCTCCCCAAAAATTTAGACAAAAATATGAAAAATCCAGTGAATTTTATAGTTTAAATAAAATTATTATCCTGTGTACGATCAAGGCGATTTTCCCAAAAATTGGGGAAAAAACCCGAAAATCCCCGAAATATAATTATTTCAAAAATTAATTTTGGACAATCTAGATGGAATTTTGGAAAAAGGAAAAGGGCTAGAGAATCAGTGGAAAATATAATATTTTTCAAGGCCCTAAAAGAATTTTCTTCTCTGATTGTACATTTTCAGGGATTTTGGATAGGATAAATTAATCCTGTAAAATTTGAGAAAAGTAAAGGGTATTTTGGGGAGAATAATTATGTTATATTCAAGATGAAATTATGGAGATTAAATGGGAAAGAAAATATCTCCAGAAAAGTAGAAAAAGATTTACCGGAATAAAGTTAAGTTTACCGGTAAAAAGTGTAATCGGTAAAAGTAACCGAATGGGATTCAATTGGATAAGCCCAACCAGATTTTTTTTTGACATCCCATGTGCAGCCATGATGACACCTTTATGAAGGCAAATAATATTGCGTTATATGTCATGTGTGTTGGCAAGTTTCAAGCCCTTAAATCAAGATTCTTAAATCAAGAAGCAATCTTGATCATTCATCAAATTGTAAAGATTTTTAAAAGGCAAAACTCATCTCCTTCCTTCTTCATTTTTCACAATTCAAACCAGCTGGAAATGAGAGGAGAAGAGACGCCATTACAAGTGGAGAAAGAAGATAAAATTCAAGAGAAAACCTAAGGTAAGTGAAGATGCTACCTTATGTTATATACCAATCTCTTCCTTGCAACTTCCTCTTTCTCTTTCATGGATCAAAAATCCGGTTTTTTTTTTTTAAGTTCCATAACCTAGGGTTCTTGAGAGAAAAAGTGAGAAAGAAAGGGATTTAAAGCCATTTGTTGGTTGCAAATGCTTCCTCTTGTTGAAAGAAGCATATTGATGATGTTGTGTTATTATTGAAGTTATTTTGTGATTTTTGTAAATTTGGAAAATCATGAGAAAATAGGGGAGGTGCTGTCCAATTTTCCACTTGATATATAAGAGTTGAAATAATTTTTTCCCATGCATGAATGAGAGTTTGGAAACAAGAATCAAGTGGTATAATGTTGGAAGTTGAAAAATTCATATTGTTGAATATGTGTGTACTGTTTCGGCCAGTGCTGTTTCTTGAGGAAGATGAATTGTTTTGATGATTTTAATGCTTCCAATGGATTCAAAATGATTTTTTGTGTAGGGTATAAGTGGCCCCAAGTTTATGAGAGCATTAGAAAATCATAGAGACAAGTTTGATGTTCTAGGATTTATGAAATTCAAGGAAATGGTAAAGGGATTTTACATTGTTTATTGTAATGGAAATGGCTCATGTTTGATGGCCATTATGTTGTCCATTGTGTAGGTAAAGAGTTTGTTCAAGAGGGTGACTTTTCAACTGTTCAAGCGAGGTTCCAAAGTAAAGAAAAATTAAGAAACAAAGGTAGCAAAGATTTCTAACTTCACCTAACATTGTTGTGAAATTATTCTAACGATGTGCATGACTTTATGACATTGTGGAAATGTGTTTATGAGTGATATTATACTATGGCCATATGCATTGATATGTGCTTGGTACACATTTTGCATTGTTACACATTACTTTATAAACTCAAAGCATGTCATGCAATTTTTGTTTATGTTAGTAAGCTTTGCTACTGGGATTTCCAAAAATCTCACCCTCCCCCACTAACCATTTCTAGGTACAAGTTCATCAAAGGGTATGGAGAAAGTTTATGAAGCTTGAAGCATGGAATTTGATGTGATTTTGTTAATGAAACTATGTTGTAATATAATGTTATTTTGGGAATTATGTATGGCATGTAATATGTGAAGTAAACATATGCATGTATGGTTGGTATGTGTTAGTTAAGGAATCCTAATTACATGATCAAACATGGTCAGAGAGGATTAGAAGTTAGGGTTTCAAATGGTAAAGTTTGGAATTGGAAAATTCGGTTAAATGTTGAAGTTAACCAAACCCCTAACTTTAGCCTCTTGGGAAATAGAACAAATGAAATCCAAATGAGATGAAATTTTACAGAGAAATAGTTTATATTGCAATAAAACAAGCCAAAGAACACTTAATTTGGAGTTTTGTACAGAAAGTTATGAATTTTCAAAGTTGGTCCAAAAACTAGTGAATAGTACTTTCAAAAAGTTGAAAGTTTTCAAATTAAACCATTTGGACTTTTTGGTCTTAATTGAGGCTTCCCATTGATTCCAAATCAATCTATAATAAAGCTAAGGGTAAAGTTAAGGTATGTCACAAAAGTCACGAAGCTCTGACCTAGTCAAAAGTCACCTTTGACTAGGTGATGATAAAGGCTATGATCGGGCTTAGGGGTTTTCATGTGGAGGAATGTGAATGATCAAGATGGGATTTGTCCCTCACATTAGTTGAGATATATTACTGGGCCCCTCAATGAGTGAGTCTGAGAAATGTATGGCCATACTGTAACGAAAAGGGGTTTTCATTTCTTTGATCAGACAACTCAAGGATCGAGAAAGTAATGGTCGGGAATAAGAGGATGACGTCATCCATGCCTCATCCTTGATCGAGATATCACGTGACAAAAGGGACGTGATATGGTTGCGTAAAAGGTTGCATTGTGTTAATGATCCCCTATGATTTGGGTAGTCATAATGTCTTACTAGAAACCACTTGCGCCTTGTAGGCTAATGTTGACTTTAGCCCACTGCTAACTTTATATAGGCTTACAGGGTCGCATGCAGGATCAGCCCAACATGAGCTTTATTTCTAGGGTTTATTAGAATTTTAAATATATGTATATATATATATATGTTAAAATCAAAATTGCACAATATTATGTAAATAATGTTTGTGTGTGTTAGTTTAATATTTAATTTATTTGATAAATTAAATAACTAGCATTAATTTAATTTATAAAGATAAATTAAATTCGTTGGCTCATTATTTGGAATAATTAAATGGATATGATTTGATCAGATCAATTTAATCCAAATTAAGATTGCAAAATTCGAATTTCACATTTTGAATTTCAATTTTCGAAATTCAAATTTCAAGATTATATCTTGAATATCTTTTGAATTTCAAAATTTGAATTTCTAGGTTAGTTAAGATTAGATCTTGAATATCTTTTGAAATTTAAATTTCAAGATTAGATCTTGAATATCTTTTCAAATTCAAATTTCAAGATGAGATATCATTTCAAATTTGGAATTCAAAGATTAATCAAGATTAGATCTTGAATATCTTTTCAAATTCAAATATCAAGATTAGATCTTGAATATCTTTTCAAATTCAAATCTCAAGATTAGATCTTGAATATCATTTTAAATTCGAATTTAAAGATTAATAATGATTAATCTTGAATATCTTTTTCAAATTCAAATTCGGATTTTTCAAGATTAATGAAAGATTAATCTTGGATTATGATGCACTCCATGAGCTCTATAAATATGAGTGCTCGTGAATAGTAGAGGCATCCATTCTGAATTTGAACACAATTTTGAGTCACGAAACCCTAGAGGGAGAGAGATTGAAACGAAGAAGCGCTAGCATGCTACCACTGTTGAAGACTGTTCGCATGGATACCAGTAGAGGGAGGCGATAAAAGAAACGTCGGCTCCTCGTGATCGGAAGCAAGAACGCAGAACGTTGTGGAATCTGAAGAAATCCGATGCACAGGAAGGGACAATCTTGAAACGCAAAAGGTACGCCTTCATTTCCTCAATCTAAACGCCTTTGATAGATCCGTATTTAGGATTAGAAAATTTTAAATTTTGCTACTTATACGTACTAATCCCAACAATTGCTTTTTCCAAGCGGAGGCTCCAATCTTTTTTCGATGGTTTCACCATTTTCTCTAGGATGCCTTCACCTCTCTATTTGATACTTCGGCTTGACCATTGGTTTATGGATGATAGGCAGTGGAGATTTTATGTGTGACACCAAACTTCAAAAATAGTTTATTCATAATTTTATTACAAAAGTAGGTGCCCCTATCACTTACTATGGGTTTAGGAATTCCAAACCTACAGAAAATGTTTGACTTGAAAAATTTCAACACAGTTTGGGCATAATCTTTTCTAGTAGGGATCACCTTGATCCATTTGGACACATAATCTATGGCAAAGAGTATATACACAAATCCAAAGGATGACAGAAAAGGTCCCATAAAATCAATACCCCACACATAAAAAATTTCATAGAATAGCAAGGGTTGCTGAGGCATTTCATTACGTTTACCTAATCCCCCAAAAGCATTGACATCTATTGCAAGTGCGAAAGAACAAAATGAGTCCTTAAATAAGGATGGCCAGTAAAATCCTGAATCTAAGACCTTTCTAGCTATCCTCTGTGCACTAAAATGCCCTCCGAAAACCATAAAATGGTAAGCCAAAATGATAGGCTCAAATTCCTCATTTGATATGCATTTTCTTATTACTTGATCGCTACACATCCTCCATAAGTGAGGTGCATCCCATATATAATGCCTAGACTCACTTTTGAGCTTTAGCGCCTGAGGTGAAGTCATCAAAGGTAGGGTAAATCCAATGACTAAATAATTGACAATATTAGCATACCATGGTTCCCTAACAATTAAAGCACATAGGAGTCATTCAGGAAACAAATCACAAATTAAGTCAGAAGAATCTACTCCCCTAGTATAATCCAGTAATCGGCTTAGGTGATCCGCAACTTGATTCACAGATCCCTGTCTATCCTTAATTTCCACATCGAACTCTTGAAGGAGCAAAGCCCATCTGATTAATCGTGGTTTTGATTGAGGATTTTTCAGTAAGTATTTAACCGCTGCATGGTTAGTGAAAATAATAATATGGGAGCTCAATAGATTTAGTCTAAACTTTTCTAATGCAAATACAACAACAACAATTATTTTTTAGTTGTGGTGTAATTCATCTGAGCTGGGTCCAAGGTCTTGGATGCATAGGCTATAGCTCTGGTAACCTTATCAATTTTTGGCCCAAGCATTACCCCTACAGCATAATTGGAAGCAGCGCAAGAAAGTTCGAAGGGTAATTCCCAATTTAGGGCAATTAGAATAGGTACAGAAACAAGCTTCTTTTTAAGTCCATCAAAAGCTACTTTGCATTTGTTATGAAAGTCAAACTTCACATCTTTTTGCAGCACCTGAGAAAGAGGTGCAACAATTTTGCTAAAGTCTTTGATGAACCGTCTATAAAACCCAGCATGACAAAGAAAAGAACGGATATCTTTTACGCAACTAGGGTAGAGTAATGAAGAAATTACTTCAATTTTCGCTCTATCTACTTCTATACCCTTTTACAGAATCAAATGCCCTAGAATGATTCCTTCGTTTACCATAAAATGGAATTTTCCAAAATTTAAAATCAAATTTTCCTCAATGCATTTTCTCAAAACTTTTTCAAGGCTAGTCAAACAATCATCAAAGGATCCTTCATATTCAGTGAAATCATCCATGAAAACTTCCATGCATTCTTCCAAAAACTCAGAGAAAAGTACCATCATGCAGTGTTGGAAGGTCCCAGGAGCATTACACAGTCCAAAGGGCATCCTTTGGTATGCAAATGTACCAAAAGGGCATGTGAAAGTGGTTTATCTTGGTCCTCAGGTGCAATTGGTACTTGAAAGTACCTTGAGAACCCATCCAAAAAACAATAATGTGATTTCCTTGCTAGCCTCTCAAGCATTTGGTCAATAAAGGGTAAGGGAAAATGATCTTTTCGTGTGGCATCATTTAATTTCCTATAATTAATGCACACATGCCAAGAGTTTTGGACCCTTATAGGTATAAGTTCATCTTTTTCATTCCTCACCACTGTAATTGATTGAGCTTTATTGTATTAATTTTCTACTTGAATTTTTAGAGTCTTAGAGTCAATTTTAGCCCATACATGACCTTTCAGTGCTTAAATGTAGATTAGGAGTTATTGATTTGGATTAGTGTGATTTTGGGCACCTATGCAATGAATAATGATTTATTGTGCCTAAATTGCATCATGAGCAAATGATACTGTGCATATTTGCTATTTCATTTCAGGACTCCTTACAAAAGGCCAAGGGGAGCAATGCTGGAAAAGTTCGCTGCGGCATAATTCAAGATTCATAGCGGCCAAAGTTCAAGAAGTCATGCAAGAACTCTCGGGTGATATTGGCCGCGACAAACCTAAAGTTCACCGTGGTGAATATCGCGCAGAACCTGAATTTTTACGTCAGAAGCAAAATAACCCAACCCGACTTGATAGATCTGACTCATGACGGTTTCTAATGCTAAATTAGGTCATTTTCAAACAAAAGAGAAAGAGGCTGAGGAAGGAAGGTAGAAACACACACACTCTCATCTTTTCTCTCATCTACATACTCTCCAAACCCTACCTTCACCCATTTCCTTCACCATTCATCCATTCATCATGCTTCACTTATCCATTCAGAGCCTGTTTCCATCATCTATGAGGAGCTGAACATCTCCATCCTCTTGAAGATGGAGTGAGCCGGAGTTCAAAGTGCTGAAAGGGGAGTATTTACTTTCAATCTGTATTTACATTATGGTTTACTTAGAATCCGAGTTGGACTTTGTTATTTATATGTAAATACTTGGTCTCGGTTGAGCTAAACTTGGATTACTGTGTATTGAGTTGTTTTGTGATTGACAAAGTGAAATGGAGTTCATTTTGCTTATTCAATGAACTCTTGTTGTTCTCTTCTATCATCCTAGTTGTGGTTGGTTTTATAGTTAACATACATGGAGTTGATTTTGTCACTTTGCGATTTCCGTACACACACTAAGAGCGCTTCAAGGATTTCATGGAATGGAGTTCATTGCATGTTATTCATGACTTAAGAAGTCATGTGGGGATTTAGAAGGAGATCATCGTATGAGCTCCGGACCCATACGAATTGTTAGGGTTTGTGATTTCAAAAACTTAGTGCAAAAGTTGATACTCTACCTAATTTTTTGCGAACTATGATGGCCCAATTCATTTTCAAGAGGAACCCAGCATAACACTCCCTTTTCAATCCAAATCTGCCTTACTTTTCTTTGCAGCCTGAAAATACTAAAAACAAGTTTTGAATTTTGTAGTCGCATTAGGTGCATAGCTTATCTTGAATTAAGAAACTGTTTGCATCTGCATCACAAACATAATCACAAGCTAAGGACTATTGGTACGAGACTAGCTTCCGGTGAGAACGACCTTGGGGTTGTCACTATAAAATCCTTTGAAATCAAAATTAATATTCTCAATCCATTTTCAAGGATAACCAACGATCTAAATTTACATTTTGTGGCTTAGTCGGATCAATAATCCCACTCTTTTTAGGTACCGCATGGACAGGGCTAACCCGCTCGCTATCTGAGATTGGATAAATGATCCCTGCAATTAACAGTTTGGTAATTTTTTTTACCACATCTAATATCAGAGGATTCAACCTCCTTTGCAGTTGTCTAATGGGTTTTGATTCTTCTTTCAAAAGAATCCTATGCATGCATATGACTAGGCTAATCCCCGAAATGTCTACTAAGGTCCACCCTAAGACTCTTCTATGCTCTCTCAAAACGGCTATTAGTTTCTCTTCCTCTTTTTGTGATAAAGATTTAGCAATTATAACAGGAAGAATATTATCAGACCCAAGATATGCATATTTTAGATTAAACACCAAGGGTTTCAATCTAGAGTAGGGGGTTGGACAACTGAAGGAATTAACTTATGAAGCTCAAGAGAGTTAAGACCACTTCCCTGATTTTTATAGATATCCAGTTTGTCTATTAACTTTCCAACTATGCTCTTTTATTCCAAGCGAATCTTCCTTAGTCGTGTTGCGCTTAGCATCAGTGTTTGGCTCACTCGGTTGCTCATTTTGAGTCTGTGAAATAGGAAGTAAACGTTTCAGTACAATACATTGCAAACAATTTCCATCCCCTCACAAGCGCAAGTAGAATTTCAGAATACAATGTTACAAAAGAGGATGGTTCCTCATATTCAGCCATTGAGGCAATAGATGGAATGCTTAACTGTACAAACTCATCCTTAGACTTAAATATGGGATAGGTACTTTCAATTGTCATATTATTCACAAGAATGGTATGTTGTATTTGAGTGTATGAACGAGTATTGTACTTTCAATTGTCAGACTTAAATGATTACTTCCTGTTTCGCAGACTCAAAATGTATTATACTAAAGAAGATTCATACACTTGTATTGAAATGCTCATTTTGACTCTGCTCATTCACTTCGTTCATTTCATTTTCAATACATACATGCATTGCAATCACACATCTCTTTCATGCATACTCATTCATACACGCACACACCCCTTTTTCATTCATTTTTGAGTTGTTTGCTTTGAGTTGTTTTGATTTTGCTCTTGCCTTGAATTTTTCTCTTGTATGCCCCAAAAGAATCAGCTTGAACCTTACAATCCCAAAATTGAGAGAACATTGAGGGAGAGACGTAAGGCCAACAAAAGAAAAGAGAAAGGCAAGGTAGTTAGAGAATTAGGCATAGAAGTATAAGAGTCTAGTTTATGACAAGTAGATAGATTAGGAGAGTCTTTAGGAGAAATTATGGCTGTGAATATACCAAACCCCCAAAATAGAAATATAAATGAAAATCAACAGGGGAATTGTAATAAAAGAAATGGCGAAGAAGAAAGAATAGGGGATAATAACGGGAATAATAATAGAAGAAGGACTATAAGAGAAGCCACGACCTCTGATGTTAATTATGATCCCTTTATTGCTGCTTGCCCAAATTAAGATGTGAATTTTGAGATTAAAGGTTTATTAATTAATTCTCTTCCTAAATTTCATGGCTTGTTATGAGAGGATCCATACATCCATTTGCAGTCATTGTCGATGATTTGCCAGAGCATAAAACCAGTTGGAGCCTCGCTTGACCAAGTACTATAGAAGGTGTTCCACTTATCATTGGAAGGGAAGGCAAGATAATGGTTTATGAGTCTTCCAAGGCATGTGGCAAATGCCTATCAAAGTTGGTTTAATCTAAGGAAAGCATTTTTGGAAAAGTATTTTCTAACATCAAGAACTTCATCAATGAGGAAATAAATCTACTCCGCACGCCAAGAGTAAGATGAATCGTTGTACGATTATTAGAAAAGATTTCGATATGCCCTCACCATCAAATACCGGATGAGCAGTTGGTTCAATATTTTTATGATGGGTTAAAGAGCCAAGAGAAAGGAATGTTAGACGTAGCCACTGGAGGTTCATTAATTGATTTAACGGGCGAAGAAGCTTGGGAGCTTATCAAGAATATGGCTTTAAACCATCAACAATATAATGTAAAAGACACTAGGGCTGCCGATGAAATTGGAAATGCAAGTGCTCATAACAGAAGAATGGACACCCTAGAATCAAAGGTAGATTCTTTGGAAAGTAAAGTCACATCCTAATTGTCTCTTATCATTGCTGAGTTGAAGAACTTAAATGCTAATAGATTATCATCGTCCATGGATTTAGTTGCTCCAAGTTGTGAAACTTGTGGGGCAGTTATGCATATTTCAAGTGTGTGCCCAAGCCGATTCGAAGCCATTTCTGCAATGTATCAAGGGAGACCAAACCAGAAATGGGATCCCTATTACAACACATATAATGAGGGTTGGAAATCCAATCCAAAGTTCAGTTGGAGGGTAAAGAATCTAATACCCAGAGATTTTAAAGGAGTGTAGGAGCTGGACCTTCTAACTCCAACATTCAAAATATGTTGGTGCTACTCAAGGAAGAGAAGGCTTCCATCGCCAACCAATTTAATTCGCTTGCCTCACTTATTCAGAAGGATTCTTCAAAGAATGATGTGATATACTCTTCTTTGGAGAAGAGGATGGAGCAGTGGGAGACAAAAGCCGAAAACTTGAACTCCTTCTTACTCAACTTTCCAACAATTTGAGTGAACAACAAGTAAGGAGTGGTGGCTCCATACCCTTGAATACTGTCATCAACCCCAAGCGACTAAATGCAATCAATTTGAGAAGTGGGAGGCAAGTGAGATTTGATGATGAAGAAGAATATGAGAAAAGAGAAGAGGCTAGTGAATTTGAAGAGACTCCACAAGCTGCTAAAAAAGAGAGAGGAGTGAGAGCACAAAAGAAGAATTGTTATTGAAAAGAGAGAGTACCTCACCACAACAAAAAGAAGAAGAAAGAATAGTTTTGGAGCAAGGGACAATGAGCAAAAACAAGGAAAGAAGCAAGCATGGTTCTACTTCGTTGATTGAGCTTTATTTGTATTAGTTTTCTACTTGAATTTTTAGAGTCTTAAAGTCAATTTTAGCCCATACATGACCCTTTTTGTGCTTAAATGTAGACTAGGAGTTATTGATTTGTATTAATGTGATTTTGGGCACCTATGCAATGAATAACGATTTATTGTGCCTAAATTGTATCATGAGCAAATGATACTGCCCATATTTTCTATTTCATTACAGGAACTCCTTACAAAACGCAGGGGAAGTAGCTCTGTATAATTTTGCCACAGCACATTTCAACATTCCCTGTGGCCAAAGTTCAAGAAGTCAGGTAAAGGAATCTCGTGTGAGGTTCGCCGCGGCGAATATCGCACAGAACCTGAATTTTTGCCTCAGAATGAAAATAACCCGACCCAGCTTGATGGATCTAAGCCTTGACGGTTTCTAATGCTAAATTTGGTCATTTTCGACCAGAGAAGAGAGGACGCTGAGGAAGGAAGGCAGAATCACACACACACTCATTTTTCTCTCATCTACATACTCTCCAAACCCTACCTTCATCCATCACCTTCACCATTCACCCATTCATCATGCTTCATTCATCCATTCATCTGCTATCTCTGCCATCCATGAGGAGTTGAGCACCTCCAACCTCTTGAAGGTGGAGTGAGCCGGAATTTGAAGTGCCGAAAGGGGAGTATTTACTTTCAATATGTATTTACATTATGGATTACTTAGAATCCGAGTTGGACTTTGTGATTTGTATGTAAATACTTGGTCTCGGTTGAGCCAAACTTGGATTATTGTGTATTGAGTTGTTTTGTCATTGACAAAGTGAAATGGAGTTCATTTTGCTTATTCAATGAACTCTTGTTATTCTCTTCTATCATCCGAGTTGTGCTTGGTTTTAGAGTCAACATGCATGGAGTTGATTTTGTCACTTTGCGATTTCCGTACACACACTAAGAACGCTTCAAGGATTTCATGGAATGGAGTTCATTGCATGTTATTCATGACCTAATAAGTCGTGTGGGGATTTAGAAGGAGATCATCGTATGACGCTCTGGACCCATACGAATTGTTAGGGTTTGTGATTTCGAAAACTTAGTGTGAAAGTCGATACTCTACCTAATGTTTTGCGAACTATGATGACCTAGTTCATTTTCAAGAGGAATCCACCATAACAATCCCTTTTTATTCTAAAACTACCTTACTTTTCTTTGCCGCCTAAAAATACCAAAAATAAGTTTTGAATTTTGTAGTTGCATTAGGAACGTAGCTTATCTTGAATTGAGAAACCATTTGCATTTGCATCACGAACATAATCACAAGCCAAGGTGTAATATCCATAATTTCATACTAAATGAAATAAAGGCTAATCTGACGATTAAGATGATGAATTAGAAACGAGAAGTAGATAGCTCAAAAAGAAAGAAAGATTAAGGGCCGAAAGTTCAGGCACGGAGTTCCGTGTGAATTCCAAAATTAAGTATATTTGCCCTATAAGTAATATGAGGATGGGAAACCTTATAGGAAGGGACCCATATGTCATTCAATAAAAGACCAAGGGCATAAAGGTCTTTCAGAATCAAAAGTAAGGGTAAAATA